>OENM01003002.1:0-12644 GCA_900239745.1 Rotaria magnacalcarata
GAATATGGCGACTTTCAGACATCTTTCCTGGTAGTTTTTACGAAACGCGGTTCTTTTTTAGAGAGTGGGTGTGTTTTGCAGTGGATAGTGGTGGAAACTACTTCCATAATGGAGCATAGCACCCGGTGAATCTTTCATTCAACATTGCGTGGTGAATCATACGGAACCCCAAGTACGAAACCCCTGTTATCAGCTATTAAAATTAAGGCTTTTTACGAAACCCAATTTCTACGAAACCTCAAAGGATTTCGATTTGGTTGCAAAAATCGGAAACCTTTAGGGTTCGGTATGGTGCCTTTTTTTCAGTGTACTGCACGCCAATTTCGTTATCACTGCCTCGATTTCGACTTTGGTTCTGTTGTTTACGTGTTCACGTTTCTCTTTCTTGTCATCCTTTCTCTGTTTGCTATCGTGTAGTCTTGTCTGTTGACTATTGTTTCCATAAGCGTCCACAAAAATCACAAAAAACATATACAAATGGATGTCACAAATAAATATAGTGCATAAACCAAAAAAAAATATAACGAGAAATCGTTATGTATTTTTATCAAGTCTTTTTTCTGCCGTTAAAATCAAGAATGAACACAAAATAGTAAAAGTTTTGTTCAGTGTTCTTAGGATCCATAAACCTGGCTGATCCTTTGTGGACATTGTTCAGTAAAATTTAGAATCAATTCAAAGAGCTAGATTCGTTCTTGGATGTGGAGAGAATTTTTTCGCCGGTTCTTAAATGAATCATATTGCTCACGATGACGGGAATTTTCATGTCAATATCTGAGAAAAATCCAGACGCTTGAACATTGATCAAGAGCTCATATCTCAAGACGATTCGTGCTTGAATAAGCGAGGAAGGGTGTTCGATTGAGCACGTAGGTGGAATCGTGCGAGGTATTAATAGTTCGAAACTTCTATGAAAATGTTCGCCACGAAACGATTGGGTTCCTTCTAGATTTCGATGAAGTACTTGGACCTGTTGCTGATTTGCATAAAATATCTGATCACCTGGTATTCTCCTAGATCTTATGTCCCAAATTTGAACAAGAGATGCTGATATGCCATATATAAGCACTTCATTCGAATTGTGCAAGTCAATATCAACTATGAATTTTGTCCCAGTTACAACATGATTCTTCGGTAGAGTAACATGAATATGAACATTTCTGTTTTGTTCTTGTTTTTCAACTCTCGTTATATTTACAATTGGTGATGAATTATGTTGAACATTAATAAAAAAGTTTTTGTAAATATTTCTCTTGTGCCATTTGATTTGAATCATTTCTATACGAACGAAATAGTGAACTAATGGTCTCTTCGTATCGGTTTTGTCGATCGAAGATAATAGGAGATGATCAACAAGGCCACTGAACGACCAAGTGTGTCTACCGATCGGTAGGGAAATCCCACTATCATTACCAATCGTGTGTGAAAGAAAATCTTGCTGGAAAAATACCACCTTATACGTCTTTATTGATGTTGTTTTGCCTATCTTCTCTGAAACGTTGTAGACAACCTCACCAACCAATATAATATTAATCTTCTTAAATTTTAACTCTGGATCATCACTATTGAAGAATTCGATTGTGCCCGAAACAATCTCACCAGTTATATATTCAGTTTTGTCTTTATTAGTAAATTGACATTCTATACTCCACCCAGGTGGCAGAGTGCTGACAAAATCTATAGCATTAAAAAAGTATCAAAATATTTCAGAAAATTCGATCTCGAAGTGTGAATTTCAGATTTTAATCAAAGATAGACGCCATATAATTGTATCAATTTACTTGTGAAAATTCAATTCTCTCAATTATACATAGGAAACTGTTTTCAACATGCAGAATTAGTAATTATATAGAACCGTTTTTTTTTCATACCTTTTGATTCTTCTCCGAGTAGATTAAATAAACCACTCCTGTCTGCTGTAACCAAGATGCAGCCGAGAATAGCTAACACAATAATTATGATAACCATGATTTTCACACTCCTCGGCATGCCCGAATCACTTGTAATATATGTTGGTTGATAAGTAACTTGGGTTGCGGGATGCCCATCACAATTTGCAGGCAGCATAGGCGATTGTACGGTATTCATTGTGTGTAGCTGTTAAATAAAATACTATGTTATTGTTGTTTCCTATACACTAAGGAGTTTAAGATCCGCAGTACAGTAATTATAGATTTATCTTGTCTGACTGAAACACTTTAAAAACTACCATGCATTTGATTTTCTATGAGTTTTATTGTCATTTTTATGACTTGTGACTTATGTAGTTTAAAGCCCGAAAGACTATTGCAAATGAATTTCATTCA
The DNA here is from genome assembly GCA_900239745.1 of Rotaria magnacalcarata. Taxonomy (NCBI): domain Eukaryota; kingdom Metazoa; phylum Rotifera; class Eurotatoria; order Philodinida; family Philodinidae; genus Rotaria; species Rotaria magnacalcarata. The sequence continues at coordinate 2,307 of OENM01003002.1, forward strand.
AATATTTTGAACTGCGAACGTTTTCCCCATACACTGAAGAATGTAGGGTCAACAGAACAATAATGAACTATCAATACTCGATCTTTGGATTGGCCAGAGAATTTTAGAAATATTTAGGATTAGTTCATTAAACCTTCTCTGGATTTTGACAGCTTGCTACCTTTCAATCAGTTTTTTCTTCTTCAAATTGCACAATAGATGCCATTCAATCAGCACTAACCGTGTTGATATAAGACTGTTACTCACCTAAATAATTTTGTCACATGCAATAAAGATCATAAAATACTTTTACTACCAATATATGAATTCTTCAGACTTGAAGTTTAAAGTTTGCAATCGAATCTTGATTCCAATCACTATTTGACTCGTAGTATGATGCAGTATTTAAGTTTGAAATTACTGAAAAATTTACAATTTATGTTAAATATGGACATGTATCAAAAAAAAACTAACTCGCCTAGGACGTTCTACACAGAATCGATGATGGTCTTCTTTTCAATTCCAAATAGTAATAATAGTAAATAAGAAAAAATCTCCAACTAAAACCAAGTCATTATCAAACTTTTTAACAAGAGAAAAGGTTGTGAATCGTTTTTCTAATGACTCAGCGCCATCTCTTGGTAATGATATTATGGTTTTCTCTCGATTCTTCTATTTCTGGCCAATCCTTACAACGAACGTTAGAAGTTATCAATAACAAAAACAGTAGGGTGAATGTATTATCTTACATAACATGATAGAAGAAACACACCGAACTAACAAGATTATACAAAAGGTATTGTACCCTGATATCACGATTTGTATCTTTAGTATCAAGAAAGCTAGGGATCAATATCAAATAGTAAAAACAATGTTCCTTTTGCTAAGTAGAATGAAGAAATGAACTGAAACAAATTGCCTATAAAAAAATAGGAGAATAATTGTTAAAAAGCAAAAATTGTTACAATATTTCCGATGGGAGAATAAAGAAAAATGATTGATTGAAAGTGTCAGTCGAGAGAACATGAAACAGATGGGATGTGAATGGCAAGGAAAGGAAAACTGAACGAGAGGAGAATAACGAGGAAAGAAAAATATATACATCGATCAAGAGGGCAAAAGAAAAGAAAACATTTAGGATCTACAAAACAAAAATACCGACTGTAAATGGAAACCACATAGAAAAAAATTGTTCAAGTTTTTACTTCAGCCTGTCTTGGAGCTATTAGCCACTGTTTTCTGCATACAGTCAATTTGTTTCACGGCATTTGTTGAAACTCTTTTTGCAATCCTATCATATTATCCATGCAACGAGATTTTTAATAAAAAAAATAAAAACTAGAGTCTCAACCTACAATGAACTACGCCTAAAGTGATAGTTCTTAATTCAACTCAGAATCTGATATAAACAGAAACAAATTATCTATTTTTGTATGGATTTCGTTCACAAAACAATCATCAATCGGCTTCAAAAGTACGATATTCCATTAGGGTTCAAGTTTTAGATACCTATATGTCTCTCATGGCGGAGAGCAAACTTTTAATAAAGAGTTTAAAAACAACCTATAAGAGCATTTAGGCACACATAATGAAGCACCCACGTTGTATGGCATATGAAAAATGATTATGAGCACGCTCCGTAATTATTCAAGAAGATTGTCAGTTCATTAGAAAATGTTTTCACCACTGCCAAATCCGGTTGTTTATCGTGATTGAAATTCTCTGTTACGTGCCAGATTTGCGTTAGAGTGTGGATAGCTGTGGGTCTCTTATTACCCTATTCTGATTAATGCCCTCATACAGAACGAAACTCAAATCTATACCCACTCCTAAGAATGAATTCGAAGAATTTATACCTTATGGACTTCTCACGTCAGAAAAATTACATCAAATAAATGATATAGATGCACAAAAATGTATTAAAGCATGACTGCAGTGGTCGATCAGCATATGACACTGATAATATATACGAAATAAGTATATTCATACAAATTGATAGAAGATATTCATCGTGAATGGTCACTTTAAACCGGGACTCGATAAAAGCTTAACAAAACGCCATTGGAGTCGAGATCTTTATCTTGAATTTTCAAATAGATGCTCCGAACTAAATCTAAAAGAAAAAAAAGATAGAATTGAGAAAATGATCAGATATACTGTGAATGATTGCTTGGCAGTCACTAAATTAGCAATGTCGTTAAAGCTGAACTAGAAAGAGAAATGGTTTTACATAGAATATGAAAGTAATGAAGAGCAGTCTTACGTAAGTGAAATTAGTAACATTTATTGTTTAAAAAGACAGCTTTTTCCATGTCTTTCAGGTCGATCATTTATATTGTTCAAACTATAAGAAGACTCAGTTTTTATCATCGTTATTGCTCATGTGCAGTATATATTCTGTGAGGTTCTCGTCTGGGAATGCGCCAAATGGCTCCAATCTCCGTTATCTACGAGGGTTAAATTGACGTTTAAGGGGATACTAGTCTGTTCTCTGTTGAAAAATTCACAATAAATAGCCTACCGTGACCTGTATGATGTTGGTCTGAGATGAGTTCGATAAAGGTTTTATCAATAAATATCAACTATTAATATAATATGTTGAGAGGTTGAGAGGAGCAAAAGAGGAAGATCAAGGATATCAAGGAGAAGACGAAAAAAAGGAGAAAACAACGGGATAATGATAGTTAATCAGATGAAAGAGAAACTGCCGAGAAACACAAGATCAACTGACCATATATAGAGAAAAAAGGAAAAACGCGATAAGAAAAGGAGCGACGCAAAAAGGTCAGTATGATATTGTGATGAGTGACTGTATAATACGTTCAAAGAGATAGCGTCATAAGGTGACATCTGTTGACGCTAACATATTCATGCTTTCATTTTAATGCAGATATCATTTTTAAAATATGAATTTTTTTCGAAAATTATATCAAAATTTTCACAAGGTTCACATCAAAAGGAAACAACCAGTAATACTATGTAGTTAATCTTTCATTTTTAGTCAACTCCATTTTTGATTCTTCTATATAATTTCTCTGTAAAATGAGGAAAATAGTGCTTAATAACATCCATCATCCAACGATACTTCAGCAACAACATATGCGCTAGGAAAAAAAGAAAATATAATTCAGGGGCAAACAATTCAAGCAACCAATAACATACCACCACGGGCGAATCTTTTCAGCTGTTTTATTAAAATTGCAGGAGGTCAGGTAAAAAGTCTATCGGATAAATTGAACACAACCACTATTGTTCACTTACTCTTAAAAAATTCCCATCTCAGTTAGATAAAGATATCCGTATTCCTTATAAAAATCTTGAAGAAGATCTTGAACTTTAACCACAACCACCTCAACAGCAACAACAAAAATGCACATCCTCATAAGAAAAGGAAGTGGTACTACTATGATAAGGTGCATATTCATATCTCGAAGATAACAATCCAATGAACAATATAATCATTATTGATTTACCATAGTCACACAATCGCTACACTTTAACACAATAGAATAGGAATAATGTCATCAATTCATTGAGATGTTCATTTCTATAACTATTTTGGTGTACAGTACAGATATTAGGCCAAAGCATCATGTTTTATGCTACTATTTGTCTTTTTTGTCTTCGTCTGTTTTCACACCTCTTTTACTACAATAGTTTTGTTTCGCTACATATCCTGTGCTACTGGGCTTAGCCTATGTAAAAAGTCTTTGCGCAAAATTATTTTTAGCTTTTTTTCAACAAATCAGTCTTATTTTTATTTTTAATGTCAATAAGTAGTGCGAACAATACAGTTTCTAAATATCAAGAAGAGAAAGTTTTGTAAGGTACTTTATCTGCAATTTTACGAAGATATTTCCGTATACCTGACAACATGAATTGCACAGCTTTTATATCGATTTCTTTTAATTTTTTAATAATTCGTCTCTTCAGTTGATCACCTGTTTTTGTCTGTCAGCCTCCTTCATACACGATACCATTCAATATTGACAAAAGAGTTTCGATCAGACGAGATTTAGGACAATTTTGAGGATTGAATTCTTTATGCACCATTTGTACTCTAATTTCATCCAGATATTCCATCACGTTGTGGCTGTAATGACTTGTAGCTAAATCAGGACAAAACAATATTTTTGTTTTTGTTATGATAGCTCTGGATAAATGGCATTAAATGTGCAACAATACATCCCGAAAATATGTTTCTTGGTTAATAGTTTGCTTTTGTTTGACAAAGAATGGCTTTGAAACACCATTTTCATACAGTAATTCAAACTAATATTTTTGACTCAAATTTTTGCGTACTTCTGGTGATATAGAACTTGTATCCGATGTATAAAAACCACGATTATTGGATACAGATTAATTGTGCAACATAAAATATATTTCGTCGTCCATAACCAACTCAAAACCACCTTTTAACAATAAGCGATATAAACGGCGCGCATGAGTCGGAAATTCTTCAAGTTGTTTAACAGTATATCTTGACGCTCTTTTTTTCTCATGATACTTTATAACCATAACGTGCAAATGACTCGAAATTGTTTTGAAACTGACGTTTAATTTTGAAGATAATCGACGTCAAGAAAGACCAATCTTGTTATTCACGAGACGTTTTAGTCATGTTCATTGACCGGTTGATCATTTTCCCGGACGACCAAATCTGTGTTCGTCACCAATAACACCAGAATCTTCCTACTTCTTGATAATAAAATACATCATCCGACGTGGTACTTTCTTTTGTAGAAAAATGATTCGTGGTAATTTTCTTTTGTCTGTTCGTTGCATCGATGGACTGTTGTACAAGTCGAGCTTTTAAGTAATCTCTTTCAAAACGACTTATATCTATAAAATTAAAGCTCTTCAAATGAACTATTAATTGATGCGAGAAAACTAGAAAAAACAACTAGTCCTATGTGAGAAACCTGAATAGAAATATTTGTGCTAAGACTTTTTACATAGGTTATATCGTTTCTCTGACTATTGCACTTTTTATTCTGATATTTTGGAACTCATTAACTGAACAAGTAGTTCGTAAGAAAATTCGAAATTAATTGCAAAATGTATACAAAACTTTCTCGAAACAATAACTGGATGCCACACGATTTCTTTGTAAAATTATTTTGATTTTATATGAAAGATTGATCAAAATTTCGAGAACACACCAAGTATGCGAGTATGGATTTCGGTCTCAGTGGGTATTGATACGAGTTTGTAAGAAGCAAATGCCACTATTTGCACTGACGATGGCACTCATACTTCACGATCAACCTCACACTCATATCCTTTTTGTATTTTTCTGATTTTATCATTGCTTTTATCTTATTTTGTTTTCTTTAATCTATCGCTAATGTTTTTGAAAATGCGCAGACTATTTATATGTACGGTTCAATATCTTAATAAATAACATGAAATGCGTCGATGGATTAGAATTGTATTTCTTTAATAATCTTAATCGAAGCACATTTATATTAAACTTTCGATTTGATCGACTGTTGAAATACAAGAGTTAATAGCAGCTGATTGATTTGTACCATAGACATATAACTTACGTACATCAATCCTTGCACATCTTAGTATTTTGTTTATGATTCTGCTTTGAATCACTCAGAGCACATACGACAAATTCGCATCCATCTGATGAAGATCCTTGAAAATGGTCAAAACCTGGATCATGAGATGCTTGATTGATCCTTACATCCTTAATTTGAGAGTACATGCTTTGGCAGCGCTGTTAACTAATAAATCAAAAACAAATATATGCCAACTATTGATATATCTTATCCAGTGATATCATTTCTACAGGATAGTCTAGAATGAATCTGGCAGTCCTTTTTTTAAACAAACTCAAGTAACGAATAGAAGTCTTTTGCAAATAGAATGTAACTCTGAATCTCATTAATCCTAAGATAAATGAAAAATAACCTTAAAAGTTACCCTGATATGTTCTTACTCTTTCATTTCATCCATTGATAACATTTTAGTTATTGTAGTTGCAAAATTAAAAACGATGACAAAAAATTTTCATTCTTAACATTCTTTTTTTGTATTTCTAATTCATAAAAGCCCAGCATTTTTTTTGGATTTATTGATATTGTGATCCAACACGAGGAAAAAACAACTCTTTTTTGCCCAAAATTATTAACATATGGCATGTTTTTTACTATTTGAACTTTTGGTCATCTCACTCGTTGGTGTTAGAAGCGTTTCAAATTGCCCAGATCGACAATCTATTGAAGAGTCTCTCAGCAAAGTACACGTCCCTGGTGCAGCCATTATTGTAGTTAATGCCACTGATGTACTCTACGAGCAAGCCTTTGGCTACCAATCTCTTTCTCGAAAACAGTCTATAGATATAGATAAATCGATTTTTACATTGGCCTCAGTTTCTAAAACATTTATTGGTGTTGCTGTCATGCAATTGGTCGAGAAAGAACTTGTCGATCTCGATACCGATATTAATCAATATTTGTCAGAACCTGCTCGAAGAATTTTTCATCCACAATACCCTTCTCATTCGATCACTCTGCGTAAATTGATTTCTCATACAGCTTCAATTTATAGCAATATCACATCACTCACCGATTTCATTCTACTGAATGATACTGTATTCACTTCTCAAACAGCTTTAGCTGATATGTGCTTTACGTATTTGAATCCAAATTCATCGAACTGGTTGCCAAAACCACCAGGAAGTGTATACCTTTATTCAAATGAAGGTTCATCTTTGGCTGCATTAGTTGTCGAACGAATAGCAAAAATACCTTATGATCAATACATCAAAGAATATATTCTAAAACCGTTAAATATTGATGTTCGCAAAACAGGTTTTCGTTTGGCAGATTTTGAAAATAGAGAAGAACTCGTTGAACATTATGTATATGTTTCGAATCAATCTTTTCTTCCATTGTGGAATAAAGAACTCCCACACTTCAATATTACACAGATTGCGGTAAGTATATCAATATGGTCATTAAATAGTATTGATCTGATTTTGTCTTTCTCTTTTCAGGAAAGTCTCCCTACATGGCTACACATTCCATTTTTCAGTATCAAAGCATTTCCTGCTGGTCTCTTGCGTATTTCAACTGGTTCTCTCTCGTTGTTTCTTCGTATGATCATCAACAATGGATCTTCAATACTTACTCCTCGATCCGTTGCCGAAATGCGAAGAGTAGTTGGTGATGGTCTCATTCCTCAATACACTGAAAATTCTATCGGTAATTCGACTGATGTAAGTATGATGCCAACAGCTGGTCTTGGTTGGTTTTGGCATACAATGAGCGATGGTCATCAATACTTTGGACATAATGGTGGACTACCTGGTGTAGCAAATCTTATGTTGATCAACGAGAAGAACAATATTGGCGTAATCGTTCTCACCAATGGAGATATCCTTCAGCCGATTGATTTATCCGCAGAAATTTATGCGACCATCATCGATATACATAAGAAAATGTTTCAATGCTTCGATATCAATACTACCAATTCGATCGTATTTTGAGTAAAATGAGCTCTCTGTGTCATAGATTGCGCTCTTACAATGTTTTTCTACTTATGTTGATCAAAACCTATTCATTTTATCATGATTTTGTTTTGCTTTTTCAAAATATACATATGTAATTAGTTCAAATTTTATTTATTAATTTTTCGGTTTTTTAAAGAAAAACATATGAGGAAGAGTTCAGCTTACCAAGATCAATTTCGATCTTGTTAAAGGTTCTCATCAGATGGTTTCCATCCAGTTGAGGGTGGGTTAAAAACTCAAAGTTTAAATAACGGGTGGGCCAGAATAAATGGCGGTCTCCGCATTTCTTGAGTATTTTCGTCAATTTTCATATTTTCGAACTGAGCTTTTTTTGAACGAATCGTCTTTCGATTCTCTACAAAAATAGTCTTTTTTATTGTCTTAAATAGTTTCCTTTAACTTGAGACAAGCGATACAATCGATTGGTCCAAGATGAACAACTTTCAAAAACAACATCGAGAGAAACTTTACGAACAGCACGTTTCACTTCGTAAATTAATGTCGTTTTAGATGTTACTGCGTCCCAGTTAACTTGATGTGCGAGTTCGTCCCATATGCAATAATCTAATGGGTTCAAATCAGGACTGCTTGGAGGCCAATGATCTTTGTCGATGAAGCATGGAAAGTGCTTTTCACACCATTCTTGTGACTTCGCATGAATCTGTGGCTTTGCACCGTCCTGTTGAAAGGTCCAATCGACTCCAAACGTATCATGACCAAACTTGAGAGCAACCGGTAGGATCTCCTTGATGTATCAATCGTGGTCTACTGTCCCGTCCTCGAAAATGACTAAAGGTGATACACCTTTAGAACAAACTGCGAGCCAAACCAATAATTTTTGCGGAAACTTACGTTTTTGCCGAATACCACCGTTGGTATCAGCAGCTAAACGATTAACCGCCCATATTCGATCGTTTTGAGAATTATAAATTCCGTCAATGTCGAACATCTTCTCATCAGAAAACAAAATTTTCATTGTGTTTTCTTTTCGGAAGTTTGTTCGTATCCAATTAGCAAACNTCATTCTTTTTTCTTTATGCTCATTAGTGAGCAATGGTTCTTTTTGTATTTTGTAGGCTCGCAGTCCTAGATCATTTTTGAGTATTCGTCGAGCACTGGTTCTAGAAATACCCAACTCACGAGCTAATTTTCGTGATGAGACAGGTTTCTAGTGCTCCAGCCGATTTTTTACCTTTTGTATGGCTCCTTTCGTTCGAATAATTCTGTGACACCCCGGTGGACTAGACAGGTTGATTGAACCGGTATCGCGTATGTTTTTGCACCATCTTTCGATTGTCCGAAGACCGATTAAACCATTGAGATTGCGAAAAATTTTTGTCGGCCCATCACCACCTTGATACTTTGAAAGTACCAAATTTTGAAAATCTTTACTTTTCATGAACACAAGTAAATCCAATGAAATTGAATTCATAGGGAACTACTCTGTCTTGTAGAGAATTGAAAGGCGATTCGTTTACAAAAATATTATCCGGAACGAATGAAAATTAATGAAAATATTTGAGAAATACAGAGACCGCCATTTATTCTGGCCCACCCGTTAGTATTTTTGAAGTGAAAAAGATGCTTGCTTGACATCTCGTTGTGTGAAAATTTTCTTAAGGGTTTTCATCAGTTTATTTTGTTTTTGTTTAAAAGAGTCCATCAAATTGCCCTGCAGCATAAAAACTCTGTTTTTATAACTAAACTTTCATGATCACTGAGTTTGAACTATCCGTTCTCTAGTTAAAGCGTAAGAATTAAAAAAGATATTATATACTTGATAGGATGTCGACATGTCCTTCTATGAGAAAAAAATGAAATATATAAAATGACTCTCGATAAATAAATTTGCTTTGTCAAATGCACTATGATAGATCATCTTCGTTTAGAGAATATTGTGAATAAGTCAATGATCTAGGTATTTATTCATTGAAATGTGGCTAATCGATGTTTTTGAATGCATAATATTAGGATACCTTCAAAGTTACATTTATGATATTGAAATATTTTCAAGATAAAAACTTGTTTAGTCTCTATGTTCATGAAATAGCCCATAGAAAAAATTCTTTATTTATGAATTTTAATTTTGTTTTATACTAAAATGATCAGCAAAACACGTTGTGGAATTTCTGGCTCCATCAATAGAAAATTTCATTTGGAACTGGACTATTAAACGACAGACATACCGTATGAGTGTTTCCAAGGGGGAAAAAGCGGATTTGGGATTTTCTTGGGATCCCCGGGATTTTCATGGAATTTTCGGGATCCCACCTTACTCAAAATCCCAAATTTTTTTTTCTAGATAACCTATAGTTTCGAAGATGCGCATCGTGTCTCCAAGTTCTCTGCCTCTTATTTCATGAAGCTGTGATGATATTCATGCTTTTACAAGTAGAAAACATATTAGCCGTTATAATGTAAGTCTTAAATAATCGCCTATAGAGATAACTACTGAAATAACAAACATGGAATAGGCTCTATATTTCTTTTTTCTTTATCGATGAAAGAGAAATGAAAAGTAAGAACACTGATATCAACTGGCATAATCTGTAGCATCGTCTCAGCGATAAGATTCGTTTTATTAAACTGGCTGATTGGTGAATTTGTCTCAGTTAATCAGATTATGAGTGAACTATTTCGTGTGCCAAGTGCAAGCAAACTATTTATTCACATATTATCTCTTTAAATCTATTAAAGTTTGAAGTAAACTGTTGATAAATAGCACGACAATACAGTTGCACACGAAATTGATTTCTCAAACTCTTGAGAAAAACGACACCTCCGCACTTTCATATGTAGATGAAGTGCTTTGTTTTGCCTATGTAAACATAATT
>OENM01003003.1:0-12644 GCA_900239745.1 Rotaria magnacalcarata
AACCCCACCACACAATTGTTTTTCCTATGTTGTATTTTTTGCTTAAATCTAATTTCACACCTCTGTATGCAATTATCTGAAGCACTGGAAGGCGGAAGAGTGCATTCAGCAAGAGCCTCATAAATAAATACCATGGTTTAAGATTTTGCTGTCGATTTGGGGATCTTAATGTTTTATTCAAAACAAAATATAGGCACTCATCAAGAGGCTCCCAACCCATAGTGTAAAGCATGATGGAGGCAGATTCATCTTGTGTTAATCCATCGGCAGGATTCTCACACCTCTGTTTCGCGACATAAGCATAACTTTGAACTTCTGGTAGAATAGAAACAAGTGGTTCAATTGCTTCTTCAAGTGGAACAAGAGGCATTTTTGCATAGCCGCTAATAGGTGTAAGAAATTCTAAGGGCTCCTCAGCAATATCTGTAATTCGTAGCATACGTTGTACGGATGGTTCTTCTCCTCCTCCTGTAGCCATGTTTTCAGTAGAGACCTTGTAATTTTACGAAATATTAAAATGACATATATCTGAAAATGAAGCATTGACAAGTTTAAAAGTATTATTTGCTTTAGCGTCGATCTATTTCGTCGCTTTAAAATAATTTAACACAGGCCATGAAACGATCTCGATAGTAGTGGACAAAGATAGAACTTTTATATTTAGTTACATAAAATGTATGTGTTTATACACGATTATTATTGATCATTATGAATAGTAAGTTTAATAGCTATTCATTTCCACTTCAACATTGATCTCATCAAAACTAATAGTAAGATCATGGAAAGGAAATTAATTTCAATAAAATAAGCAATATGATTCGAGATGTTATTAACGAGAAAACAAGATTCAATTTCATCTCATAGCGTTCAAATCATAACAGTCTCAAAATCAATTGATCGTGCTATTAGTATTTTCAGTCTCATTCAACAAAAGTGTAATAAGCTAACGGTATTCTGAACGTGCGGTCGTTTCACTTTATTTAGAGACATATTTTGTAAATTTTAGAAGAAAATATTTAATAGTTAATAACAAACAGAGCTGGTGTAATTTATCGCCTGTTATTAAGACGAAAAATTACCCACAACATTTTGTTTGCAACTTATACTATTGAGCGAGCTCCTACTATGGTTACAAACATGATTCTCGTGATGTTCGAGTCCTCTGTCAAAAATATAATATTATCAATATCACTGACACTATCGAAATGTTTTAATCGAGAGCTAGAACACGATTCAGAAAAGATTATCTGGATCTGGAGACTTATACTCTTAATATCAAAGTAAGCGAGAAATGACAAACTCCCATACTTCAACTATACTCACTGGACTTTGTGAACTATGCCGACTCCACGCGCACAGTGAGAATTCAAAGAATATAATACATTCAACATGAAGCATAGAGGCATATATCTTTTTATTGTGCTAATAATTCGCGTGATTTTTTTGTGAGATACAATTTTAGTTGAAGAGAGTGTGGGGACTATGTATAGAGTTATATTTACTTGATTCTAACCTCGAAGTCATATAATTTCTATATGGTTAACATATGAAAGAATCTATAAGCACTTTTTTACTGCGAACACAAATTTCTTTTTTGGTTTATCTGTCAATCTAAAAGGTATTGTTTTGAGCGAATTAGCAGTCTAATAAGTGAATGTCTCAATTATTATAAATATCTGTACTGCCAGACATTTACCAAAACTAATTTGAACCATATTACATAATCGAACTAACTCAATTAAGGTGTATATTAATGTTTCTCTCTGGTCCCTTCTTTATATTTGAAATTTCAATTGTTTAATTTTGAAGCTCATATTGCATCTGATTTCATGAATTGAAATTGTCAAACACCGAAAATAAACCATTATAAACACTGAAAGGGTGAGCTCTCACGAGATATATTACAGTTAGGTTTCTATACGTTATATGTATCAACTAATATATATATATATATATAAAATCCTCCGGTAGACAAATAGCAGATATTGAAAATGTTGTTGTGATAAAAATCGATTGCTCAGAAAAATGTGGGGCAGTCTATAATCTTCCTATCACATTTTCCATTGACCGGAGTCATATTTAGTGACTCTATTGTAGTTGATAGAAGTTTTTTGCTACTTTAAAAATAGAATCCGTTAGAGGTAACTTCAGATAGGTAGCCCCACTGAATTTCATCTACTTGTAATCTGTTCAATGAGTCAGGTACCAATTACAAATCAATTCTCGATAGACGGTTTCAGAAAGTCAGCATTCTAAAATCATTTATTGAAATTCTGTATCTGTACAAATTGAAACTATTTTTCAACGTTTCTTGAATACGTCTGCAAAAACTACACAGTAAAATACAAAATCCCTATATGAATTCGCAAATGATATTCTAAGAATGTCCATGCGAATTCGGCGACGAATTTCTACTTTCTTGAAAATAAAGCATTGAAATTCAAACTTTGATTTTTTTACTGTAAATAAAATTGAAGTTCTATTGAACAGAAAATCGAATATTTTCTACAAATTTGACATTTGGACTACGCATAATAAAACTTTCCAACCTTTATAACCTTTTTAGTGTCTATATTTACTAAAAAAAAGGAGTCTATTTAAAATTTACAGCATTTAATGCCGTTTTAGCGATGTATGTGGATGTTATTTCACTGAAATAAAATTAAAGAATATTCCGAGCAAAGATATCTTGTAATAGTCATATGAAGAATAAATATGAATAGATCTGTTAGCGTCAACAGATGTCACCTTATGACGCTAACTCTTTGAACGTATTATACAGTCACTCATCACAATATCATGATGACCCTTTTGCGTCGTTCCCTTTTCTTATTGCTTTTTTCCTTTTTTTCTCTATTATTATAGTCACCCATGTAATAAAAACCGTATGAAAATCGGCGGTTAACCGCGGTTTTACCGGTCCGGTTACCGGCTCCCATTACCGCAGAACGGATAAATACCGCGGTTTACCGCAAAAAATGATCCGGTATTCGCAACATGGGCAATTGATCTTGTTTTCCAGTTCAGTTTTCTTTTTTTTCTGATTAACCATTATCACCCCGTTGCTGTCTCCTTTTTTCGTCTTCCCCTTGCTATCCCTGATCTTCCTCTTTTGCTCCTCTCAAGCTATCAACATATTATATTAATAGTTGATATTTATTAATAAAGACCATTATCGAACCTATCTNTTTTTCTTTTTTTTCTCTTTATATGGTCAGTTGATCTTGTTTTCTCTTGGGTATCGCTTCTTTTGTTTAACTTCAACATCCCGTTGTTTTTCTCCTTTTTTCGTCTCCCCTTTGCTATCCCTGATCTTCCTCTTTTGCTCCTCTCAATCTATCAACATATTATATCAATAGTTGATAGTTATTAATAAAACCCTTTTTTGAACCTATCTCGGGCCAACACCATCTTCATCACAACATCATCAGGTCACGGTAGGATATTTATTGTGAGTTTCTCCCTAGAGAACAGACTAGTATCCCCTCAAACGTCAATTTAACCCTCGTAGGGAACGGAGGTTAAAGCCATTTGACACATCCCCAAACGAGAACCTCACAATTGGTGGAGAAGTTAGGCAATTAGTCTGCTCATTATCATTTTTTTTAAGTAAAGAAAAAAAGAAAAGAAAAGAAATTTTTTTTGTGTTTCTTTCTCTCTCTATCTCTCTCTTCTGTTACTGTACCGTTTTTTTTCTTCTCTCTTATTCTCTTCTCGCTCATATCTTTAGTCGTTGATTGCACTAAGTAAAACGGTTTATGAGATATTTAAATGATCAATAAAGATCGTATTTCTTGTATTCCAAAATCATCATTGTGCGATTCCTTAAGTACTCAACATACTACTGATAATTCCATTCTTACATCGACTAGAAATCAAGAAGAAAATTTAAAATTTTCGATTAGCAACAGTCGAAGAAGAGCAATTCTACCAACACCGAATAGACCAAAACATTTACAACATTTCCTTACTATGAGTAATCAAAAAGAAATAAATACTCATGAGCAAATAGTAATTTCGAAAGATATACTAAGTCAGTCTCGTGATAAAAATCCATCTCAGATGGATGTTGATAATACCGATAATAACTCGCCTACTAAAATATCGGATAATTTGACTGATATGATTCCAAATTTACAAATGGAAAATAGTTTCCTCGATAATACGAATCAACAAAATAGGGTATTTAAGGATAAAGATACAATTGATGATTCGAAGAATGACGAGTCTTATAAGAGAATAAATACTTCAGCTCGTCTTATTAAACATTCTGAAGAAGCACCTGAAGTTAGTGCTCAATCACAACCCGAACGGGATACAAATGATGATAATTTTGATGCCTTCATCTTACAGAATTTTGTACCGTTTTCAGGAAAACAGAATGTAGTTCAATGGTTAGATGAGACAGAAAATAAATTCAATCAACTTCGTATAGGGAGAAATTTTCGATTTGAAGCTATTTCGCTTTTAGTGGAAGGTTACGCTAGACGTAAATATATAAAAAATCGCAAAGAAATTCGATCTTTTGATGATTTTTATGAATTCCTATTATCAGAATTCGAACCTTCTGATAGTGCCTTATACGAATCTAAATCTCATCAAACTATAACTAATAAATCATGTGATTCTACAGCGACTTATCAAACTAATTTCGCTAATGAGTCAAATCAAATCGTTTCGAATAATTCGAACACGATTAAATCTACTGCGATGGTTAATCTTGGTACCACCAATAACATTGGTGAGAGACCAGTCATAAATTCAACCATAGTCTCCGATAGCTTTTCTACTTCTATTTCTGATCAAACACAAAATGATCTTCGTAAAGCGATTGTAGGAAATCTAATAAAAAATCCTAAAACCTTTAAGGGTGGTAAAGACGATGTAAAGAAGTGGATCGAAGAAATCGAACATCTCTTAGATGTAGCTCATATTCCCGATGCTACTCGATTAAACTTGATTTCTTATTCGCTACGAGGCGACGCTTTAGAATGGTTTAAAAATAATCGATTATTATTTTCTTCATGGAATATTTTTGTATCAGAATTGATAAGAGCCTTCACATCATCTTTCCATGAAGAATTAGCATTCAAAAAACTTGAATCATATTCTCAAGGAGAACATCAATCGATTCGAAGTTTTTTCAACGAAGTTTTGAAACTTTGTAAAGATGCGGATTCTACGATGAGTGAGGCGACAAAATTGAAAAATCTTTTGAATAAAACAAAACCTAGTATACAGTTCGAGGTGCGTAAGAAAAAGCCGACGTCGACGGTTGAATTTCTTGAACACGCTAAAGAAGCGGAAGAACTAATGCAGCTTTCAAATTTAACAACTGATAATACTAATATAAATAATAATAATCAACTCGTTCAGCAACAATCGATACCGTCGTTAATATCCACTCCAATACCGCCTATAAATCAATCATTTGGTAAAACATCGAATAATTTTTCACCACATTATTCAAGAAATTTCGATAATAATTATCAAGCTCCGAATAATCGAAATATCTATTCAAATCCTAATTCTTCATCTTTTTTGTATTCGCAATTATCTCAAAGTAAGGCTCGACCAGCTAATAACTTTTCTCGATATCCTCAACAGGAAACTTCCTTTAATTCTACCAATCATACACGTAAACCATATCAACAATCCCGACCCAACTATTCAAGTAATACCTATTCTCGGGAACGTACAGCTAACACCATTAGTCTACCACAGACAACGACAACTGCTACATCATTAAACGAATCATACCCATCTGCTATCTGTAGTCAATGTAATCAGTTTGGACATGAGGCTGCGGCCTGTTCAAATTTTTAGTTCCGGGGACATCGAATGATGGTGTTGTCTCCGAGAAGAAAACAGCAAAACCATCCAAATCATCTTTAATTTTCTTCACTACTCATGTCAATAAGTATAAAACTAAGATCCTAGTTGACACCGGAGCCACCACAACCTTCATCAGCCAAAAACTATTACGTCATCTCAAACACTCTCATTTCATTCATACCAAGCCTTACTCTTTCGTTTTGGCAGATGGCGTAACATCTTCCCAAATCTTAGGAACAGTAAAACTATTTATCCGATTTTCTAATGTAACGACAACCATAGAAGCTCATATAGTTCGAAGCCTATGTACCAACCTCATATTAGGCATGGACTATATTAATTTCTATAACCTAAGCATTGATGTTAAACATCAAACTCTTTCGATGGAATATCATAATCGGATATTAACAACAAAGATCGATCCAGATTACAAACTACGAAAAATACCCGTTACTTCTTCTCAATCAACATACATTCCTCCTTACTCTACCCGTTCAACACACGTCACCATACCAATATCATCAATGTGTTCTTCTTTAATTCCTAATCAGTATCTACATCGTGATAGTACCTTGCTCGTCACACATACTCTTCTAAACTTTCGTAACTATTGCTCAACGATTTCATTTTCCAATACTTCATCTCTTCCTCGGTTGATAAAAAAAGGTTGTTGTGTAGGATTTCTATTGTATCGTACATTATCTCATTCATTACCTATACTACCTACCATGAATCATATGACGCCACCGGAAATTCTGGTGAGTCGACAGTTTCCTGTGATTCACATGCAGATTATGTTCCTCGTGTTCCTCAACCTCGTTCTTTCTTGTTATCGATAATGAATCCAACGGATTCTATATATTCTCATAATGTTCCGCATTGTAATACCATGCACTTGAGTCATTTGTCACTCCATTGTAATATTGATACATTAGTCAAAACAATCGAAAATAGAAGTCATAGAGATGCTTTATACTCTTTGTTAAGTAGTTACCATCAGACTTTCGACGTTAGTAAACATAACATTTCTAAAACATCAATCAATCATGTTATTAACACAGTTCCTCATTCACCACCTGCTAATAAATCTTATCCTCAACCGGATAAAGAACAAACTATGTATAAGCTGATGCAGGAATTTCTCAAAGCAGGTTTAATCACGGAATCACATTCACCGTATGCCGCACCTGCAATACTTGTTAAAAAGAAAGACGGTTCTTATCGATTCGTAGTTGACTATAAAAGATTAAACTTAATAACTATTAAGGATTCCTCACCTTTACCTAATATGGAGGATACAATCCGAAAATTAGGTCAAGGTTATAACTACTTC
This sequence comes from Rotaria magnacalcarata, assembly GCA_900239745.1. NCBI lineage: Eukaryota > Metazoa > Rotifera > Eurotatoria > Philodinida > Philodinidae > Rotaria > Rotaria magnacalcarata. Next base: position 7,169 of record OENM01003003.1, read on the forward strand.
TCGAAGCTCGATCTCAAATCAGGATTTTATCAAATACCGATAAAGAATGCTGATAAAGAGAAAACAGCTTTTGTTACTCCTTTTGGACTGTATCAGTTCAACGTTTTACCTATGGGCCTTAAAAACTCACCGCCCACCTTTCAAAAGGTAATGACTGATACATTAGAGTCTTGTCGTCCCTTCTCTCTTGTGTATCTGGACGACATCATCATTTTCTCTAAGTCGTTCGACGAACACCTTCATCATATCGAATGTGTTCTATCAGCCTTGCAAACAAAAAACTTAGTTCTTAATCCTCCTAAATGTGTGTTTGCAACTAATCAAATTGATTATCTTGGACATACAATTAGTCAGCGACGCATCACACCTATGAAAGAAAAAATTGAAGCGATTCTTCAGATAACAGAACCGCGTTCTCTTGCTCAAGCCAATAAATTCATAGGTGCTCTCGGCTGGTATCGGAAATTCATTCCTCATTTCGCTAGCGTAGCAGCCCCAATCCATGCTGTAACTAACCTAACGAAAGATAAACGTCATAAGTTTAAGTGGAATTACGCTCAATCGAAAGCGTTCCAGGACTTAAAACGTATGTTAGTTACAGAACCTCTATTTCTTCACTATCCGGTGGAAAACAGCCCATTGATATTAACCACGGATGGTAGTGGAATTGGAATTGGTGGAGTTCTTCAGCAGGAAATTGATGGTGAAGTACATAACTTGTACTATCATTCTCAAGTGATGACTCCATGTGAGCGTAAATATAGCACCATAGAAAAGGAAGCTCTAGCTATCTATAAATGTTTTGCTAGAATGCGTACTTTTCTGTTAGGTCGTACTGTTACTCTTAGAACAGATCATTGTCCATTATGTCACATAATGGAGAAAACAGTTCGTAACGCTAGAGTCGACCGAATCACACATCTGATTCAGGAATATAACATTGATAAAGTGATTCACATAAAGGGACGGGAAAATTGCCTTCCTGATTTTCTCTCGCGATATTCTACGGAATCCAACGATGATCTTTTCGAAGTCGAATATGGATTGGAGAGTAAAGATAAGTCTACCATACTACCCTCATCTCAACTTACTCCCAGCCCATCTTCACGTCACGATAATAAAAACAGCACCATACTCGCACGTATGGAATTAAGATCTCATTCCAATCAACACCAAAAAGGTCGAAACATCCAAACGTCAAATAAAGAAATAACCACTGACAATCAATTAGATATTGAATCAGACAATCAAACGACACCGAATAATTCATTTACACCGAAATTTTCATCTAATCTATTTGATTTGACTAAATTGAGCGAAGAACAACACAACGATACAACTATACGCAACATTATTGAAAATATGCGTACCTATCCAAATAACTTCTCGTTCGTTTTAAAGAATAATCTTCTTCATAAACTAATAACACCTTCGCGTTATTCGAAACGCAAACTGGAAGTAATTTATGTACCTTCCTCCATGCTTAAGTCCTTACTTAGAGCATGTCATGACGATCCTATGACAGGAGCTCATTTTTCCCTTGATCGTACATATAATAAAATAAGGTACTATTACTGGTGGCCAGATATGAAATCCACCATTAAACATTATATTGAATCTTGTCTTTTGTGTAAACAATATAATGTCACTCGTTATAAGAGATACGGACATTTACGTCCTATAGCTCCACCTGAGGGACCTTTTCTTTTAATTGGGATAGACTATTGCGGTCCGTTAAAACGAACACCGCGTGAAAATCAGTATGTTCTCGTCATAACGGACTACTTTTCCCGTCATATCACCGCTATAGCTCTTCCCAATTGCACTGCCGAAACTACCGCTCAGGCTCTGTTTAACGAATACTTTTGTAAATTTGGAATACCGGCCGTAATTCTTAGTGATCAAGGATCACATTTTCGTAATCAGCTGATGGATAATATTAAAAATCTTATCGGCTACAATCATATCTATAGTACCCCGTACCATCCACAAACCAATGGTATTGTGGAACGTTTCAACGCCACATTTATTCCACAGGTTTCTAAATTACAGGATACTCAAGATAATAACTGGGACGAGTACCTACAGGCTGTCGTCTTTGCGTATAATACCGGTATCCATAAAACAACTAAATACTCGCCGTTCGAATTGCTTTATGGTCGTTTACCTCGTTTACCCATCAGTACACGACCACAATATTTCTCGTTTGTTAAACCAAATGATTACTTCGAACAATTAAGAAAAACCCTGCGTATTTACCATCAAGCAGCGAAACATCATATTGTTCTGCAACAACAAAACAACAAAACTGCATATGATCATAATCGCTTTGATCCCCAATATAAAATTGGTGATAAGGTGCTCACTCGCATTCATGGTAATCGAGGAAAATTGGATCCGAAATTTTCACCTATACCAAAGGTGATTACTCAGGTTCATCATCCTATATACGTGGTACAAGATGAAACAAATCATGCTTCCTTTCAGGTGCATGTTGCTGATTTACGACCTATCATAATCAATTAATTCCAAAGTCATCTATTACTCTTAGTTACCATGCAATTTTGCATCTCTTTCCTCTTCGTATACCACTCCTTCATTCTGATATCCTATCAACTATTTTCTTTATTTTCTATTATTATCGTTTGCTATTTCAAATAGTTCCCTTTTTTATTGTTTCTATTCATCATAAGTATTGCTCTTGATCCTTCCGACTGTCATTGACAGCTCGGCTGAGTCAGTCAGATCTTTACTTATATGAATAACGTAAACTGAAGGCGCCGTAGGTTTACATTCACAGTAAAATCGTATAACTATCTATCTTGGAAAACGATCCGATATAGGAGAATTAGAAGATAATTTTTACACCTTTCCTAACATTCATTTTCAAATAGGTTTTTTTTCTACCATGTTTCACAATGAACGAACTGCCCATGAACAGACTTATATATCCCTCTCCTCATCTCAACATACTACCGACTCATCATCATTTTTTCAATCTTCTCCTTCGTTCACCGATTATCGCTATTATTGATCGAATATGATTCCTAATTCTCACAATTCACTTGTGTTGCCTTCGAATGATTCGAGGGTAAACAGCCATTTAGTGAATTGGAGAATTTTTCATTCGACTGTTTCACATGATCAACCTATCATGAATCCACACGAGCATCTCTCATCACGAACCGTGGAAAATAGTCCACAACATTTAACAAGACGTCAAAGAACGCACTATTTGAAAGCTGGTCAAAAAGCCCAGTACAATCAACAATTACTTTCAACTTTAAATCCTCTTCGATGGCCTGAATCACACTATGATTCGCCAATCCACATTCATCATCGAACCTCCGAATCTCATCTTTATGGAATTCTCCACAAAATTTCAAATCTTCATTTATATACGATTGATACGGAGTCGGATAAACCTACTCGACATCACCCGCATTCAATACCAGCACTTATTCAGATACAAGCAATTCATGATGCACATTGGGCCACAATCATTATTATTGAAGTGCAACATCTTCCGTACACTTCCACGTCACTGTTTAATTCGATTCGACAAATATGTCGAATGATTTTTTCTCCTCTCAATAAGCTCATCACTTGGGGTGATCTCGTGAAGAAATTACATCCCTTCCAACAATTTAATCTTTTCGATATCTCTCAAGTTACAAACACATTTAACCTCCAGGATTATTTCGCTCAACAATGGAATACAGCACATCCACATACAGCTGATTGTTTAGCTCGTCATCAACCTATCATTGAAGAATCTATTTCCGATGATTTTCTGGTGTGTGTGGTGAATTCAGATGATCTTGATGATGAATTCGATCCTACACATCCTATTGATGACTATAATACTTGTATTTGTCCTAGTGAAATTCGTCCTTATAAAACTAAACATGCCTTATGGTCCTTGCCAAAGGCAGTGGAATTTACATTTGATTTATATTTAGATAAGCCAATTAATCTGACCAATTGGTCCTGTGAACTTGATTTATATTTACAAACGTGTCGTCTTGATACAGATAAACGTATTCGTCAAGCTCTAGTTTATTACGCTATCAGTGATCTTTTCGCTTCCACTCATTTAAATTTTCACTTTAACACTCGCTCTACACCATCTGATCATTTAACATATCCTATTAGCGTAAACAACATTCAACCTAATCAATTACACGCTCCCACGATGTTTGTTATTATCACCGATAGCCATGGCAAATATTTTCCACCAGTCATTCAAACACCATCCTATAAACTTATTACTAACTCTATCTCCGGGTTACAGTGGGTAAACACCTATAACACTAAATTATGTACTCGATCGTTACTTCTCTCCTCATCTATAACATCTATTTTATCTTCATGTACAGGAGTTTTGTTCCTCATTGGAACTAATTCCGTCCGTAATACCTCAGCGTTACAAATTATAACTCAAGTTGAAGATATAATTTCTACTCTTCGATCTCATCATCCTCATCTTGCACAAAAAACCGACATAACCGTCGCCACCGTTTTCCCCTGCTATAAACCATCGTTCCGATTTCAAACACATTCGTTGTTATCGTCTAACATAAATAACTACAATGAACTTCTAAAGAATTTATCGAGTCTACGTAATTTTTCTATTCTTGATCTTCCAATCAACGGTGACCATCTGGGTCGTGATGGAATGCATCTTGATTCCATACATATTTCATGTCTAAGTAATACCATTCAAGAATACGTTCACGACTTAATGAGTAAACGAATTGCACCCGTAAAGTCTCTACGTCGCTCACGGACAGCACTACGTCGTCGTTATAAGAAACGTCATGAGAAACTAAAACAAAAACAAAAGACTCATGTCGTAATTCGACATATCGATCGAATATGGCCTTTAAAAGACATAAAAGCTTATCTAATGTATAAAAACATTAAATATAATCGGTTACCCGAAATTTGGCAACAAAAACTTTGTATTCAGTTTACTAATCCTGTTCATCGAGAACACGCTGAAAAAACATTAACTATTAATGATTTCGATGAACATAGTTATTCTGAATGGTGTTCACAAGAACATTAATGCATTTTTTTTCTTTTTTCTCTCATTGTTATTCTTTTTTTGGACTTTTGGTTTTGTTATTCAGCTTTGAATGTTATTTTTGCTTTTCCAAACATTTCTATTTTTCTCTCTCTCTCTCTTCTCTTCATCTATTGCTCGATAATACCTTCTTCTAAACTGTGGAGTTGATTATTCAATCAGCTTACCCAATCGGGTGGGCAGATGTCCTGATTAGTCTTTTCCACGGGAAGAGGGAGGTGTTAGCGTCAACAGATGTCACCTTATGACGCTAACCCTATGAACGTAATATCAAATCGCTCATGACAATATCATGATGACCTTTTTGCGTCGTTCCTTTTTTATTATTGCGTTTTTTCTTTTTTTTCTCTTTATATGGTCAGTTGATCTTGTTTTCTCTTGGGTATC
>OENM01003004.1:0-12627 GCA_900239745.1 Rotaria magnacalcarata
AGTGTGACGCGTAAAACACTAATATTCTTTTATTTAACAGAGTTACTTCTTGTGAAAAAAACACTTTTCCAACGTATTTCTGAAATATACTGTTTTTTAAGGTAAAAAATACTTTATTAAAAACAAGTTTAAACTAGCTTTTTAAAACAAAAACAATTTTTTCCAAACTCATTTAAATGACTTTTTATTAAAACGCCAAAATAGCGTTGTTTTTTTAAAACCTTGCATTGAAACGCATATGATCTCGAAATTGTTTTTCATGGGATAGGGTTGGTCTATTTTGTATGAACAGACACCCATAATAATTATAAAGAATTATTTCTTATATATGGCTCACATGAATATTAGAAATAGAATTTTACTAATGTAAATTCGATGTTTGGTATATGAGGTTGTTACGTTGTATTTTTTTGTCTTTTCCTATGATCGAAATTATTTTAAAATTGTTAATTAATTTTATTAGAATTTCTTTCGTTCTCTTAAATCTAAGTAATTAGAACATTTTCTATTTAGAAAATCGCATATTTCTTACTTCTATGTTCTAGAATATATTTTATTAAACTCCATATAAATTATTCTGTGACATTAGCAGGAATATTAACTAACTAGAAGAGAAAACGTAAGAATGAAAGGAAATCTCTCTCTTTCTCTCTCGAGTATAGCTAGTATATGAAATAATTTCAAAAGTTCCGAGCAAAATTCTCTGAATAGATCATTCGTTTTTAGAAATTCCTCAGAATAAGCAATTTTTCTATATATTGGAAGATTATTCTATAGAAAGAAAATTGTCTCTTATGTGACGGTGATAAGTATAAGGAGAAAACTCGATAAAAATGAATGAAAAAGTTATATTAAAAGAATATTACACTCTAGTAATTGTGTGATCAATCATACATATAGCATGTAGTTCGCTCTGTCTGTTAAGCGTATTTAAATTCTATCTTTTGTCGAAAATCAAACTTAAATAATTACTGTAACGAAATATTTAGTGGGTTATTATTTTTAGTTCTGGGTGAATTGATAAATCAAAATATAACGTTACGGGTTTTGATGATATTTATTTTAATAATAATATGAGCACACACAGATAATAACAAGTTGACATAAAATTGATAAATGATTACAACACGCACAATAATAATAAATGTTGAACGATAACCGTTTCACGATTCTGAATGGTAACTTCTACTTAATATTGCTAACTAACTAACTCTTTTCCTTACTATCTATATCACTGCGTCTTGATACTACTCCAAAATTATCTATCTCTCTTCTACTATATCACCGCTCTTTTATACTCTCGCTCTTTTCTCTCTCTATTTCATTCTATATTTATATCTATTTTCCGAGAAAGGAAAGTATGAGCCATAAGAAGAATAACTTGAGTCATTTCGATCGTTTCATTGATTGACACGACCTCTGAACTTAGATAACTGTTTCTTGTCATGCTTGACCGGATTACGTATTGATAGTATTAAAAGAATATCCTTTTCTATTATGACTTAACCGTTCCTTAATGTTTATGTGAACTCTCGTACTGTATAGTGGCGCTTAATGACAGTTCTAATTATCCGTATAAAGAATAAGAAGAAATTCCATAATGGGGAAATGTAGATATCTGAATCACGAGGGGTGTATCATTCATAAAAAGGTACACATGATTTTCTGAATATATGAGAATATAGATTGTTGGCACAATTATGTATTGGAGCATATAATTACATCACTGTCTTTACTTTTGTTTTGTTAACACAAGCAGACATTAAAAGCGTACGATTTTTTTATGTTCTCAGCAAGAATTGAATATCTATTATTCCTTTTGTGAAAACTATTCAGCTAAATTATATACGAGTGATATATGTTTGTAGAACGAATATTGCGTTATAAATCTTTGTGAAAATATTAAAATTATTTGTTAAATGAACTTGTCAATTTTGTATCCCTAGACACATATAATATACGAATCACAAGAATATTAGCAACCGATATTTCATATGTCGACTATTACGTAGCATTTTTATCTTTAAACTTGCTTACCAAATTTTGTCTTTTCCTATGATCTTATTCTATAATCGTTAAATTATTTTATTAGAATTGTTTTTGTTCTCCTCAATCTAAGTAATTAGAACTTTTTCTATTTAGAAAATCGCATATTTCTTACTTCTATATTCTAGAATATCTTTTATTAGACTCTATATAAATTATTCTGTGACATTAGCAGGAATATTAACTAGAAGAGAAAACATAAGAATACAAGGAAATCTCTCTTTTTCTATCGTGTTGAAGTAATAGTATCATTAGAAAAGAACTACACTCTTTCTTTCTCTCTATAGTATAGCTAGTATATGAAATAATTTCGAAAGTACCCAGAAAAATTCTTTGAATTGATCATTTCTTTTTAGAAATTCCCCAGGAAGAGTTTTTGTGTACTCAAAAAAAAAGAGTACACTATAGAATCTGTCAGTGTGTTCGGCCGTCCGTTTATTCGATAGTTCTTCACAATTACATTCGATTGAGCTGAAATTTTGTGCACAGAACTGTCTTTTCAATATTTAGGTCGAGTTCGAAGATGAGAAGGATCCGTCAAGAAATGGCTGAGTTATCGAAAAAATTGTCATTTTTGATCAGACCATCCCTGAGGGGGAGTACAGAGATTTTTCAAAACAAAAAGCTTTTCTCAGTATTATCCACAATATATATATATATAAATCGATTCAGTTATTAACGCTGATTCCGAATCTGATACTAGTTTTGAACTAAATCGTAGCTTTCTAACGAAACATAGCCTGAAAACGGTCTCAAAATGCACAAAAACTGCATCCAGAAACCAAAGTGCCTAGTTTCTCATGATAATTTTGGTGCTCAGACACTCTAGAATGACTCATATGTCCGATGTAGTTTTTGCAGTACACATAACTCTCGGATGAAATCCGAAGTTTCCAAATTTATTTTACTCTATAAAGTATTTTCTAGTTCACAATGTAGAAAAATTATTCTGTGCGTTAGCAGGAATATTAACTGGAAGAGAAAACGTAAGAACAACTCATTTGATATAGATCTTAATCGAAATTGAAGAAGATTTTCCCCCAAAAAAACAGTTTTTCTATATTGGAAGATTATTCTGTAGAAAGAAAATTCTCTTATGACGGTGATAAGTCTACAATGAGAAGTGTCTTTTTGTCTTCGACGAAGATTTAAAGAATTATACAAAAATATAAATTAATCAAAGTTAAATAGTTACAATTGACTCAGTTTTAAACCGCACTTCTAGAATTTTAACTACATGAAAACGGAAAATAAATGAAACATCTGTCTGAAGTGGCAGTTTTAGAAAAGAACTACTCTCGAGAAATCTTTACTAATAATTTAATAGATATAAGGAAAATTCTACTGAAATATTCTTACTAAATAAATGTTGTAGAGAAACGAATAGAGAAATTCTAAGGATTCTATTAGAGCGCTTCTATAGAATGAATTCTCAATTGAAGGAGGAAAGCCAAAAAAAATTGTATGAAATTCAAATTTTCCGCAAGTGTTACTTTATTATCTTTACGAAATTACAGTTCGTTTCAATAGTTACAATGTTATAGAGACACACTGACAGCTGTGTGAAGAAGAATAAAAACAAACTTGCACATGTTGTCATGTACAAATACGTTCTGCTCATTGTAACATATATTTTTTTCACGCACATCACAAAAATAGATTAATCTTTTCTTTTAATTTTTCTTCTACTGAATTACAAAATTACGACAAAGTTTAGGAGTTCATCTTTCTAGTTGTCGGTGCGAATAAGGATCAATAATTTAACAATCAAGTACAGTTATCGTGAAATTCATCACTATAATGTAAGAGAAGGCAATGAGAAAGATTTGAAATACCTGCAATTTGTTTTATTTGAGTATTTTAGTGGAATATTGCCTGATTTTCCATCGGCAAGATTAGTGAATCAAAAAAGGATTGATGACAAAGATATATGTCACGAAAGTAAAAGAGAGAAAACAAACAAGTTTAAAAAAGAACTGATTTGTCTGTGTACCGCTTTCATTCTTTATAGAAATAGGTTTTTTTTCTTTCTGTAAATTCAATTCATTCGAAATCAACATTCTACACACGTGACTATTATAATCTTGTAGATTTACTTCTCGCACCGTATTCAAGAATTTAGAAAAAGAAAAGTTTCTTTTGAACAGATTTTTATCTCAAGTTCATTAACATATTCATAGAGAACGATATCGATTGAACGATTGTTTATCTACTAAAAAAACCAACAGAGTTGTTTATAGATTCATGTTTTTTGGAATGGTACTATTTATAAGGGAGCTGATATAAGTATAAGTAACAGTCCGTTTCATTAGTTAGAAGGTACGACAGAGTAATGAAAGATTCATTTTTATCCACTCAAGATCAGAAAGGTTTCATATGATACTGTAAGAAGAAAAAGCGATTGTTTAACGTCTGTTTAATGACAGTATTGAAAATCATTAAAAGCAATCTTACAATTCAATCATTTTAATTCGAAAGTGGTCGAGACACACATAGATATGTTAATATTTCTAATCTAATCTCAAGATTAATGTTCTGTGGAAAAGATATATCAAGAAATTTTCATTAAATATCTACTTATTTCGTACAAAGTTTTGTTTATCCAATCAATGGAGTTGTAGGTGGTGTTAAGAAATACTTTACATCACATATAATACTGAAAACAAAAAATAAAAGCAGTCTATCCATAGAAAAACTAGATAATTTTATTCACTGAAAAAGAAATTCAGTATGTTCACATTATTATCTTACAATAAAGCACTATACTAACAGTTTTCTCAAATGAGAGGAATAAAAAGAAGAATAGAAATTTTCAAAACAATCTAAGAATGAAAAAAAATGTTCTTGGACAACACTATTTTGCTGATACATATGTAATTAAGATTTTTTGCATATTTTCTTCTGCTATATAAACATCTCGGCATATCGAAAAAAATCTATTATTGAGAATATATCATATGAAGAAAAAATTGTATGATAATAATATTCAAGTTATTTGTGCTTGATCACACTTATCTTTAAAAAAAGGCGTACTTCTACAGAAGGATTTATTTATTGTTGCTCAATTTCTAAGAAACATCAGAATTACTTAAAAGTGCTTTTATAATTTGGTAGAGCATTGATTATTCTATCTAATTGTATCTTATTAGTTTGATTTATTTTCTATCTTAATAAGAAAGCTAATCTATTATTTTAGAGCATTATTTCGTAAGAAAGCCCTGAATATTTTTGCAAATTACCCTAATTTTTTAATGTATTTTTATTATCATTTTATTTTAGGATTGGCATAAAGCCATGATTAATCAATTTTGTCTTATATCTATAAAATGTGCTCACGATATTCAATTTTTTAAGTACAAAAACTAATACAAGAAAAACTCTTGTAATGAATAGTTATAGTATATTTCATAACTGACCGTTCTCTTTACCATGATTATGGGTTATCTCAATATCAATAGAGAGTTTCTTCCTTGAATGTTTGACCTATTTGAGTTCAAATGAAAAATCATGGCAAAGGCAAATATCTAGATTACAATAATTTCACGAGTTTCAACATAATCATAAAAATATATGGCGACAAACTACTTCATAGTGTTTGAGATCAAACAACTATCAATCTCTGATGTTATTTCGTTTGATGTTCCTATTTTGATATTTGGTAATTCGAACATTACTACGTAGAATGGTTCGACTGTCATTAAATGATATTTATAATTACATAATTATATCACTGCTGAATATGCTAGCTATGAGATTGACAAACATAATGAGATGGACTTAATATATCTGAATAAAATCATAGCTTTAAATATTTGATTGACCATAATATTATCAGTCAAAAAAATGGCGTAATTAATACCGAATATAAACAGTTATTTTTTTTTGAATTCTTTACATTTCTCCAATTCAAAATGTTTTATAAATGACTGTTCCTCTTAATGTATTTTTAGTATTTCTCTCTCCCTCTCTCATCATATATGTATTACTTCAATCATTTTTGAGCACTTCCCTTGTTCGTTCACAATCTATGGATAGTTATCGTTTTTAAAATTAGATGATAATCTTTATTATTTGTACATCACAACAACCGATCAGTAACAAATAGTATGTATGATCATGTCTTAAAAATGACAATAGCAGTGGAAAAATTGAACTATACTAGACGTCATGTTGATGATGAAGAGATAAAAAAGAGTGCATCTCTAAAAAGTCGAACTAAGAAGGGTTTAGGTGACTAGAAAAAGTAGAGTCACACTCACACAGCTACAGCCGTACCCAGTCACGCCCTTACGTACGTATGTTGATTAAAAATTGATATTTTGGTCTTAATTTATGTTCAAGAGGAATTAATAATTCATAGTGCCACCAAATTTCTCAAATAAAATGAGCGAAAAACACTAAATTTTGCTTGCTTCCACAGTTTCGCAACATTTGACGGTTAGTTAAGCTATTATACTAGGATAAAATTGACTTCACTACCCAGGTGAATGAATCCGATTAGATTCTTGATCTAGGACCTACTAACGGATTCGACGAAAAAAAAACGTTTTTCTTAATCATCAATGAATAAGCATATGTTGTCAACAGAACACATGGGTCGAATGCTTATGTTGAATTCCGTTAAATTCCGGCACTGGAACCTATCGGGTTCCGACTGTAGGTCCCACACCCGGATTCCGATAAGATTCCGACACGGATCCAATAGGATCCTATTATTGGAATCATTCTCCTGGGTATACACCACTAGAAAGAATGCACTGAATTCTACGAAAAAGCCTGCCTCAGTTACTTTTCGCTTCTTCATTCATAGAAAAACAATCTGATCTGTTTTATTTTAGAAAAGAGGCTGTAGAAAACTGAACATACTGGAGTCTCTCAATATTATTTATTTAATTTTTCATACTTAAAATGTGAGATCAAACGTCCTGGTGCATTCTAATAGAGAATTAAACAGAGAATCTTTTGAAAGTAAGTTCAGGTGTAAATAATCAAAACCAACGGAAACATTGGCGAAACACTAACATCACCGTTTATTATAAACCATCTGGTAAAGGCGGGTCTTCGTTTCCATTCAGAAATATTGAGCCCGTTTTTAAACTATGGCTCAGTTAAAATATATTCAATTCTGTTCTAAATCCTCTCTTAAGAGTAAAGTGACTAGCTGCACGAAATTGGGGCTACCATTGCCGGTGGAGATGCTGCTACTTCTCTTACCTATATTTACCCATCCATTCGTTTCATCTAACAACACATACCAACGTGGTGCTTCATAAAAATTCAGTTGATGCAAACTTCCATTTTCATACAACGACTGTAGTTTTGCTTTATCATCGTCTTCCACTTGACAATTATAAAATTCTAAATATGTGAATGTATCACGTTTTGCTCCAGCATGAAGAAGTGCTTCTGCGAATTCAGATGAGATAACTGACGACGATATACAAAGGTGTGAAATAAGTTCATCATTTTGCAATGATTTCATCAAATCTACTTCTTTTTGATTAGATGGCTGTACATTTGTAATGTGTATATTGAGATATTTGATTGACTTGTGCTCTTTTAGTATCTCCAAAAGAGTATTAATAAAATCTTCGTCTTCAAAACCAGTATAATCCATTAGATCCAGCTCAATAAGTGTTTTAGTTTTCTTCAACATTTCACAGAAATGAGATAAAGTTGAGGACTCATACAATGAATGCGTAAGTTTCAGTTGTTGTAACGCATTTGTTTTCAAATAAAATATAACATTGAGAATGCTGACGTTGTTTGTGTACTCCAGAGCAAGTCGAGTTACAACTGCATTAAATTCCATACATCGTCGAAGATCGGACTCATGCCAAAGAAAGTCAGTTGCAGATAAATCCAAGTTTTTATGTATCTTGTTTTGAAACAGAAATCGAGTGAACATGAGCGTATTACCATCATAATAAGTGTTGGAGAAGCGAACTTTCAATGACTGATTGTTGAACTCTGCGATCATTTCTTGGCAAGTATACATTGTAATTCCAAAAAAGTTTCGTACACGAATCGAACCCATATTTAGACAACGAATTGAAGAACGATTAATGATGATGTCAAGCAGTTTTTCGAGATCATCTTCGTCGATTGAACATTCTCGACATATTAGTTTTACAATATTAAAACCTTTCCCAAGAGCCTTGCACATCATTTCAACATTTTTGCTAGTAATATTTACTTGACTTATAGATGCTTCATTGGTATTCGAATTAAATTTACCTCCCATGGCTTCAAATTCCTTAATGTATTTACTCATTTCATTGTTGTAACTAATATTATCATAGTGTTGGAGACAGACCCAACGAACATGGCCGTCAGCAGTGACTTTTCGGTATAAATTTCCCAAGCTACGCTTATCATCAACACGTTCAAGATATGTTTGAATTTCTCGTAGCTCGGCACCTTGCAATGCTGTTCCTCTTGACTGGTGTCTGCCAACTACTGAAGCACCTGCACGATATTGCTGGTTGTCGACTTTATTGAGTAAATTATCAACCATTTCTAATTGCTGCTGTATGTCTTCGTAGTACTGAGGATCTTGGAATCTTGATGGTACCGCGTTATTGATAAATTTTGCCGCATTTCCTAGTTGTGGAATAACAAGACCTCCGACAGAAAGTAGAACTTGAGCAATTTGTATAGTTATTCTTAAATATGGTGCATATTTTACGACGAAATCTCTTGCCTTTTTAATTGAATAACCTTCATGCGGAGCAACATGCATTTCTTTTGGATCCCGTGAACATTCGCACAGAAAATATAGTTTATAATGAGTGTGACGCCAGCTTTCTACGGTGTCAATCAGCATCATGTCGCTATGCTTTGCAGGCAAGATGAAAAAATAGCGAGGTGTAGTATACTCATGCAATTCATACATTTGCGTCATCGCATTAGTAATCTGTCGTATTATCTCCTGTACATTGATGTCTGTACGCTTGAATGTGACTTTAATCTCATCTAGGTCACTAGGAAAATCATTATCAAAAGATTCCAAAGACTCTTCTGCTTCAACAACTTGTCCAATGCATGCAACAATACGCAACGGCTCGAGATCATTACCATGTTCGTCATGAATGAATGCTTGATGTATTTTATCTATAGACAAGACCTGCACCGCTGGAAATTTTATTTGAACATCTCTCAGACGCAGGCACTCGATGCCATTAATAATAACAGTATGTATCTCAACGGTATGATCACGAAACTTTACTGTTTGAATTCTTCTACTATCAGTACTTTGTGCCATGAAACGTATGGTCATAGGTAAAATTATCAATGCAACTTTTCTCCAGTTACAATCTAAAGTACAGAAACACGGTAGGGCCATCATATTAATATAGACTTAACCATGTAGGACGTAATATGTCTCCGAAAGGTCTTTCATTCGCTTGCCAATTTATCTAGTGAGTAAATGAGCTGATGGATAAATGGAAGTGAATAAGGATATTTTCAATTAGTATTTTAGAGTATAAGAAAAAAACTACTAGTGTAGATTAGTATGAACATTCGTATGCATCTCGAGCATAGTTCACCGACTACTAAATTTATTTGTATCTATATTGTGAATAGGTAAATTGAATGCGCTAGAAAAAAATCTACAATCGATTTTAAAACAGCATAAGATTCAGTGTCTATTTAGTGGCAAGAAATTTCTACTTAGCAATCTCAATCAAGCTATATCCACAGAGTATGGGTGTGTGTATTTGTGTTGCCCTAACAAGGACCTGCATCCATACGTTAGAATCAAATAATTAGAAAACGAATTAGACTATTCACAGTATCTTGGTATTAAAATATAATATTTGAAAGTGTTTTTTTTCGAATTCTCATAATGATTTACTCACTTTACCCCACCTTCACCTTTTTAAAAGAAATTGTGATCTGACGTTGGAAAGAAATTTTTACAAAATTTATCCTGTTCGCTTCTTTTCTTTTTCATACAGCGCTTTTCGTATAGATTAAAACAAACCGATGTCCTGTTTCATTTATGCCTGTTTTTCCCCTTCTTTTTGCTTTTGTTTTTATTTTAATCTCGTTTCTCAAGCATGCATCCTATTGAGGAGGGTTGTGTGCATAATAGCGACGAAGAATTCATCATGAGAGCAAACAATGAGGTAAAGCAACAATGAAAATCATCCAAAATTGAGTAAAACAAGACGTTTCACAAAAACTTTTTGTACAGCTATTCTAGAAAAATAAAGAGGCTATGAGACGGCACGATAGTTAAACACTATCAGTATCGTTTTATTCTGTAATTTAGATATTTATTTCAGAAGATTCGAGGGTTTACTTTATTTTTGGGTTACATGAATTCCGACCCATGGAATTTTCGGGTCGGACTTTCGGACCAATTTTAGAAAAATTCATCGAATCCTGAAAGAAAACTGTAATTTTTTAAAAATTGGTTTCTAGATTACTTAGTGCGGAGAAAAGTGATATAGTGTTTAAAACTGCACTTCTAATTATTACTACAGAACATAGTATGGCCTTTTAAGATTCATATTATTTATGCACAGCAAGCACGAACGATAAGCGGTGAAGTAGGCATGAAACAACACATATGTGAATTATACAAACAAAGAGAGAGCGAATACATTAGAACAGTAGAATATACAGAGAAGAAAGCTAATCAAGAATAGTAAGATTTAATTTGAACAATCAGACAGTGTATTAAGCAAAAAATTAAACGATTTCAGAGAAACTAGCATAGATGTAGGGTGTGGGTGTGGGTATTGATATCAATCATGCACGCCACCCACACCCACAGCCACACCCATCGTTGTTCATATCTGAGACAATAGTAATCCATGAATATGTCGATAAAAGTAATTAAAAAGTAAAGATAACAATAATTATTTCTTTTAAAATATAATTGAAATTGTATTGGTTACTAAAAAAAGTAGGTCTACATTAAGCCATCACATGGAACCGAGAACGAAGCAGCTTGAAACAAGGTTCTTGTTGAAAAACAACTTCATAAGACACGGTGAAAGAAATGTTTTTTTTGGAACTGTCAATAAAATAGTTACTGTTCTTCTTTGCTAATCCTATAGCCTGTACAGTAGTTGTTTTCCTTCCGCTGTTTCAAACTTTTTTTTTGATAAATTTTTTATGTACTAATCAATATTTCTAAAAGCTATTCGAAACGAAAATAAACCACTGAAGCAAGCTAAATATCATGAAAGGTTGAAAGGTATAATTCAACGTCAAAAGGAATTAATTTTTTCTCATAAAATCTCGAAAAAGAATTTGAAACTCTCTCGTCTTATCAAACATGTTGAAAATTTTTGTTGCGCTCGGAGCTCCACTTCAAGCATACATTTTAGAATCGCTATTGAAATGAATAAAGGATTCCATTGTGAGCGATGTTCAAACAATTAAAGAATGTATTTAATTAAAGAGTCATGATAAGTGTATTATATAAGTAATATTTATTCAAAATCATCATCTACATATAAATAAGAACATAGCATATTCAAAACTCACACGATTAAAATTTACAAAATAAAATTACTATGATATATTTTTCGATACAAAAACGTGTTATTTATTTATCTTTTTTTTACTGGTGGCGGCAGTTGAATGTGTGGTCGATGAATCATCTCGATGTTTTCGTCTGTCTTGCTTTCCTGAATCATTACTCGTGTCATTGAAAGTAGTCGATGATGATTGTGGTACGTTATTTGTCATTGATTGAGTTGGTACTTCTTTATTAGCTAACCTTCCCTCCTCTTGGAAAATATGCTTAATCATGGAGCTTGTGGACGTTGTTAAATGAGCATAAAAATTAGATAAAACAAATTTCGATTTGTCAGAACGCACTGGCAACATCAATCTTGTTCCGCACTGACATTTAATAAAGGCTTTGAATGTTTCATCATTTGATTTAACAAGTAATTCATAATGTTCGTTCTGTTTCAAAATAACTGAAATAAATGTCTTACGAGAAAACTTCTCTATCGAATCTTTAATGAAAATCATGTGATCATCTATTGATGTATGTTTCCAAGTAGACGAGCTTGAATTTGTTAAGCTTGTATCAGATAATATAGTCGAAGAATTAGTTGATATTGTTCCTAATTCAGAATTAATTATATGTATTTGAATCATTACTATCATTGGTATTTGTTGCTGTTGGTGCTGAAACTTCAATTGGTAATTCTTGTTTTCGTCGTTGTTGAATATTTTTCTTCTTGTATTTGTCATGTTTCTCTTTTAGTGCATCAAATAAATTATCTAAATTCAGCTTTACACCTTGTTTAACAACAAGGTAACGCGACGTTAGGGTTGCCAGCCCTCTACTGAAAGGATTTAGTCATGTAGAACGTAGCTATCCAAAACTATCTAGCTGAGAGACTTCACATTTTATAGCTTTGAAAGCATTTTAATGGAAAACACGATTGATAACCGAGCATAAACAGAAAACTTGCTTGGAAGTATCACCAAGAAAACGGCATTTAAGTAGTACTTGCTAATACTATATGCCAACAGTGAAATTAAGTGCATTCGATCTAGGCATGCAACGAGCCCGAACTAGCGTTCGGAAGTTCGGTGCGAACGGTT
>OENM01003005.1:359-12612 GCA_900239745.1 Rotaria magnacalcarata
TAGAAATTAATACTAATGAAAAAGCATTTTTTGATTATTTTCTTTGTATAATATTTCAAGTTCTGTTTGAGATAAAATCGAGGTATTTTTTTAATATCAATGATAACTTGTTGCAGAAACAACCTGAAAATACCTTCAATATTGATTACGGTCAATCCGAAGTATTGAAATTTCAACATATAATGTAACCCTACAAAAAATTTGAAATTAACTGATGTATATATTTCTACGCATTCAGTTTATTTTATAATTCTTAAGCAATAAAATGGTAATTGTGAAATATGATTGTAGTATTTGTGAAAAGATTATGTCTCAGAACAGCTTTGACTTAGATATAGAGAGGAGCTGGTGATCAAGCGGTTCTTTAACTACCTCCGTTGATCTTGTTTGCATAATAAATTTGAAAAAAAGCAAACGAATCAATGGTACAATTTTTATTAATATTTCAAAACATTTTAATTTTTGTATTTTCTTCTTGTAATTATTTAGATGAAACACCTTTAACTCATTGTTTAAAACTTCGATTTCGTCACTTGTAGCGATATCAGAAATCAAAGATCACACTTAACACAAGATGAGAGTGCACTTTTGGTTACAAATATTCTTACTACGCTCATGTATTTAGGATCTTTAAATTTTGTTTTGACATCAATTTGGTGTCAACAGTCATGAATTAATATTTCACCTCAAACATTTTTCTCGTCATATCTGCTAGAATTGACTGTTAGTTTGGATAATTTTACTGATTGTCTTTATTCACTTGATGGACGTTTCAATGAACTCTATTGTCTTGAATATTGCGTTCCTTCCAATAGAAAAATAGTGTATTTTTCTCTAGAGAAAATTACCTAATTTAAGATGCATCTTGCTATACAGCAATATGCTTATATGGAAACTTATGATCGATTAATTATACCATTTCTACATTGAATGCCGAATTTGGAAGAGCTTAATTTGTATTTTTAAAGCTTAATGGAAAGACATTTGTTGATGGCAATAATCTACAAGAAAATATTATCGATCATATGTCACAATTAAATAAATTTACATTTAATTTTCCTCGAATGATTTATGCTGCTAATTCGAATTAATTTACCGTAAAATGAAGATATTCAATAAACATTTAAAGATTTTAAAAATTCTCAAATTGTTGTTGTATTAATTATTTTTCACAGGCAATGAAAGCTCAATGTCATATTTATTCAAAAAATTATGCATTGAAAGATTACAATAATACCACAAATAATTTTTCAAGTGGATTATCTCAGAATGTTCCTGAAATATCATTGTTTGATGAACAGCCATTTGAACATGAATTTGTTTTTCAAATTTCCCAATGCCATCTCTGAATAAATTTAATTTAATTAATGAAAGGCCACAAAATAAAGAATCATGTGGAAAATTAAGAGATTTGTTAATTGTCAACTTCACTCATCTTACTCAACTTAATCTTAATGAAGTTCATGATGATTATATTGCACAACTCTTAATTAATACTAACACTTTTTTACTAAATGAATTAGATCTTTTTTGGAATGTCAAAAACTGAAAAAAGTAAAATAATTCTAAACAGGATGCAACAAGGATTAATTGCTCAAAATTCAATTATACGTATAATAGTGATATTTTTCGAGTTCTAAAATGTTTCAAAAGGTATTTTCTTCATACGAGTGTTGATTTTTGAGCGAAATATTGTTTTCCAAAGATTGCTTGTATTTAAATATAGATGAAATTTAATTTATATTATATTTAAAATGCGTGAAAGTCTTCATATATAATAATGATTAGATAAACAAAAATATGCTTAAATGACAGATCTTGATTCGTATGTTAAATGAATATAATGACGTTTGAATCTTACGAACTTTCCAGCGTAGTAATTATTCTTTTGAATCATTCTTTACAAGAACAAATAGACAGTATGAACAATAGTCGCCGATATAGAAAATGAAACGCTAGAAATGTATGATATATATATATATATAAATACGTTAGTTTAATTCGTTCTCTTTCACGCATTCTCTTTATCAGTAGATCACCAAATACAACGAAACTTGTTTATTCTACGAGTAGGTTTATCTTTCTAACTATTTCGCCACCGCTATTACTATTAATTTTTAAATAAGTACTCGAAGAATAAATTTTCAGAATCAATCTTATTGTGTCTGAAGAGCATTCATTGAAGAAAAGAGAATATTTCCGTCGATAAATATTTGTTTTTCTAGTTCATTGTGAACATGGAACGATCTTAAAGCATTATAAAAGAAATTTGCAGTGTTGATAAAGTTGTAATATTGGTTCTCCTTGCTGTATTTTTTATTGTTTGCATTAATATTTAAAATAATGCCCTTCGATCAGAATTTTGAATAAAATATTTTCCTAAAACATATCCGATTATTTATAGCCGATAATTCTTTTAAAATCATCATGTTGTTAAAGTTTAGTCTGTTCTAATGCCAAACAATAAACGATCACTAATGTAAACATACTTGAAGGATGATAATCTTGGGTATGAATATGGTCTTCTATTTAATAAAAATCGAAAGTCTAAAAAGAATTGCAATTATATATACATTGGTAAAACTTAAAACACAGTAAAATCGATGTTGATATATTTTCAATATACTTGTATCTATGTCAATCTAGTAAAAAGTTTGTTTAACTACTATTCCTTTAGAATCAACATGATCCAAAATGTTCTACAAGGTCATAGTGCTATATCTTCTGGTTATTTGGCAACACGTGGTGTGGCTACATGTATAGCGGTTATCGCAACATTCGTTAATTCTACATCGACTTTCATTGAGCATATTAGTGCTGAAAAGTTATTCGCAGATATGCCGACTATCAATGGTACTCAACGGAGACTGGAGCGCATAGTTCGTCATATTTTTCAACGTGCTGGTGCAGCTGCTGTCGTTCGCTCAGCTTTATTGTTGGGTGGTTGTACCGCAACTTCATATGTAGCTCTCGAATTGATCATCAATATTTTATGCTACAGACGACAAACATACGTGCCATAAAAAGTCGTGTAACCGATAGTCAACTGCGAAATTTTCTCGAGGCGATTATTGTTACTCGTCTACAACTAAATCCAGAAACATCATTTATAGATGGTTTAGGAGAAATTGCATATCAGGTATCAATTGTAGTTAACATTGACCATCCGAATGATTCCGGACGTTTAATGATCTCTCAAATAAGAGAGATTGGTATTCGTTTTTCAGAAACACTTCACATGGTTATTCTGGATGCTAGATCAGGCGAGTCATTGATTTCTGGTCAGCAATCAATTTTTAATTCTTCTTGGTCTTTCTATCCGGATCCAATATCCAACGAACACCGGCAACTGGTGGTAAAAATGGCGATGCTAATGTATAATGTAGAAAGAATGGCGCTTATTACACAAGATGAGTTTTTTGATGCGGTTGACACCGATGATAATATATGGAACGATGAGGAAGACGATATTTACTTCTGATAAGACTTTTTTTTTCTTTCGTTAATAGTTTTCTTTCTTATACAACATTAAACAGCTAAAATAAAAAGGATTAAATGATAAAGTTTTTATTCGTTTAGATTGAAAGGTCTTCGACAAATCTTTAGATTATTTTTGAATATTTTAGATAATTTATTTCTCAAAATTAGAAGATAACGAAATCAACCACATTTAAAAGCAGAAACTACCATAATATATTTCTATAAAATACAAGAATTACTGTTAACTCATAAAGCTATTCATTTTTCGAATGACAAATAAGTAGCTGATTTTTGATAATCGATATATTGGTTGGAACTTTCACTCGGCTCTGTTGACCATAAACGAGCTGTGTCATCAGGGTATCCTAAATTAAAGAAACGAAAAAATAAATAAAAAGAACGCAAAATTCTTACAAGAAACAATTAATCCTATTTAAATGCACAATCTCATATCTCGTTTAATGACCAGCCATGTTTCATTTCCTACTAACAAGCAAAATAAAATTGAAGTAAAATTTTAACTCTCCTATTGGTTGACGTAGTGATTATTAAACCAAAAAGAAAAATAAAGTAATCTATTTAGAAGCAGATAAACAAAGGTAATATCGAATTTAAACAAAGTAAATTCTAATGAGTAGCATTTGTGCACAATATAAGATAAGTTTGTGCAAGGGATCTATCCATCGACTAACTTTGATAGTCTCTTTTTATGTAAAATGAGAATCAAAGATAAATGTGGACTTAGAATCTAATCAGAAACTTTCATACCTACATTACTATTAACAACAGCTACCATTCCAGGATAACGATTAATTGAGATCGATCAAATTATATTCTAATTTTTCGTATCAGTTTTCTAAGATAAAAAAGAAATCGATAGTAAACGAGAAATTAATATGGAATACATATTTTTTTATGTTGATCTTTACTCATATTCTAGCGATAGATAGTACTCTCATGGTCACCAATGAATAGTTCTACATGTATTAATATACATGTATTGTAGTCATGTAATTTATACACTTAATTTAGATGAAAAATAACATAGTTGGTAGTAGCAGAAACAACAATCTGTCGATGAGCTTATGCCAAGGTCAAGGGGGGAAAGCGTACTTCTGTACTTTTCAGTACTTCTTCATACTTCTCGGGGCTTCTTCGTACTTCTGCACTTCAGAAGTATAGAAGTACCCTTTTCCCCCTTGGCTTATGTCTTAGTCATTCTATAATTTAAATAAGTTCAAGCTTTACTAACAAAATTCTGTCTATAAAAATACTAATATAATGTCTCAAATTGAAATATTATGATACTCAACACGTGAAAACATAAAATGTTTATTACCACTAAAATCTAATGTCACAATATTGTTTTGTAATCAATCCAATTGTATAAGTGGATTTGAATTATACGACATCAACTCACACATTTTTATATGTTGATAACTACTAGCTCCTAATAAAGTTTTTTTTACGCATGTAAAGTCAAACAATTAGTTGGCTAAAGGAAAAACAAGAAAAATTCTAACACATGTATAATCTCTTTTTACTGACTGTTCGTGTATTGTCGTTCTATAAATCGTTGTAGTTTTAGCTTGCAAAAAACGTATCGGTCGATCATAAACAAAAGTTAGTATGAATAGACACATTGCTAGCCAATCTAGAAGTTATTGATGAAGTAGGTACCATTTTTCTCTTATTATGATCTAGAACTGTTCATCGATATCAAGATTACGCAAAAATCTATTACTTTCTTGAGAAAATAACAAAATAAACAACAATAAGAATTTTTTACAAAAATGTATCACATGATAATTGATTGATTTCTGTTTTGATACTCTTCGTAGTAGATTCGACACAGCAACTGTAATTAAAGATGTATTTTTCTTTGGTATTGGTGAGGATTCATCTTCTTGAAGCTCTATAAAGAAAACATCAAGTTTTATTAATTAAAATGTAAGAGTATGTGTTACCGATGTCAGTTGATATTTGTTTGGACCTCTGTTCACTAGTACTTTAATATTAAATAAAACATAAGCTTTTTCTATAAAAAAAGATATCTATGAACAAGTATTCAAAACGAATATTATAGTTGAATATAACAAGAAAATACAATTCAATATTTTGAATATCAAAATAACGGGATGAATGCTTCCTCGAATATTTAAAAAGACTCATATAGAACTAACTCTGCTGGAATTACACAATAAGTCATGAATGAAATGTTTTTTACTATATTCGTCATTGTGAACAATATGGAGCTCAAAGAGAATGAAACTTAACAGGTACCGAATTTTCTAATCATTCACTTCGTCATCATTTGAGTCTTTGGGTGTGTAGGTGGATCTCCTGCCAAGTTACACCCACACCCTTCTAAATATCAGTAATGAAGAACAATAATTTTTGCATATTCAGTCATATCTAATAGTTACGTTTGATAATACTAATTATTTTCCTATTTCGTATTACTAACGTCATTGTAATACTTTCTGGAAAACATATATCTGATCTTTCTTTTTGTCTTACTTTAAAAATGTTTTTATTCGTACCTGCTAAAGCTGTACCACGAGCAAGAGCAATATCTTCTTGATGTTCATGCTGAGTTCTCATTAATGAGCACGACTAGAAAAATATTTAATTTGGAGAGTAACCAAACATCTAATTATCTTTCGTTTTTACCAAATCAATTAACCAAGTTACGTGAATAAGTATTATCAATGAAATACAATAAATAGATACAACCATTTATACTTCGCAATAATTAATTAACGTAAATATTCAACAAATAAATTACGATCTTTAACATTAGTAATGAATGGTACACTAGAGTCGGTAACCAAATAACGACAGTAATATAGTTGAGTAACAAATGCTCATGCACAAAATAATCCTGTTGCACACGTTGGAATATAACGGGTGTTCCATAATAAATGGCCCTCTCAGTATGTTGACTATAGTCTTTTGTCTTTACGATCCTTAGAGCTGATTGTTTTTGCAAAAGATGCGTCGTCAGATTCTCTACAATACTTTAATAAAACCTATTTCTGTAAAAAGTTAAGGAGAAAAATTAAGCGGAGAATACCAGACTCGTATAAAATACCCAACTTTCAAGCGGAACTGCCGTCTTCTTCAACTATTTTCATTATAAACTGAAGAATATAAGAAAAGAAAAATATATGCATTTTGTAGCTCTTTAAAAGCTCTATCAAGCAGTATTATTAGTGAGCAAATACTAAATCAACCGTGGATGATCACATCGATCTTTCTGTCTTTGAGACTTATCAAAATTCATCTATTTGAATCCGTCGCTTTCTCGGCTTCTGGAAAAAGTCGCATAACGAAGCCAAAATAGCATTTTTTTTGAGCTCGGCTTTTTTTATTTTGATAAAAAATTACTCCTGTACTAGATTCAGCGGCGGAATTTGACCCTAGTCTTACTTTTAAGTTTTCTCCGTAAATGGACAGTTGACAAAAACCAGTAGATCTTGGCCAATCTGAAGTGATTTTGGTATGTTAGATTTTTCAATGCTCACTTTAATTTCCAAAGACCTGTGAATTGTATGTCGAGAAAGACCGCACTTTCAAGTACTCAAAAGCATCTTTACTTTTATTTTGTCGTCTTTAGAGTTGTTTAAAATAATCGAAAATTTGCGAATCAAAATAGCTTTGAAAGTTGGGTACTTTATAGGTCTTTGGTATTCTTAGTTTAATTTTTCTCCGTAATTTTTCACAGACATAGGTTTGTTTAAAGTATTGTAGAGAATTTGACGGCGCATCTTTTGCAAAAACAATCAGCTCTAAGGATCGTAAAGAGAAAACATTATAGCCAAAATACTGCACTGATAGAGTCATTTATTATGGGATAACCGTTAATTAAGTGGCATATAAAATAAAAATCATATAATATTAGTTTTTAAATAAAATAAAATAAAAAATACTAGCTTAACTAAATGCACATTAACAAGATAATCTGCAGTTGCTATTAGTGTATTGCTTTCACCAGTTGTTCAATCATTTATACTGTTTCTATATCCTAATTCTAAACCATTTTAATTTGTTTCTCTTTGCTTGTACTTCTAATTGATTCCGTGAATATGAAAATCATTGGTTTGGAAAATAATCGCCCTTGCCAATACTACCATATAATGCGCAACGAATTTCATCAAGAGCGCAAATATTTATTAATAATTCTTGTTTTGCTTCAGCTTACATATGAACCTATGGAGACAAGAATATATTTATTCATTTTTTGGGTAATTCTTCGTGATGTGCATACCCTCCAATGGATGATGAGAAGAAAGGAAAAGTAAGTGATTGGTGTGCACACACTCTAATTATACACTTATGCAAAATATGCCTCTGTATGACGAATAGAGAAAAAGAGTCGCATAAATTCTCATTCTATGTTTTCGGTCTGTTAATAATCTATTTCAAATGGCTTATGACTGGCACCACATGAATCTGCATTATTAACCTGTGTCATTTATCTTTAATCGACATTAAACGCTCTTGCTTTGAATTGATTCTCTCCTCATGTTTAGCTTATACTTTTCAACTTATTTTCGTGCTGTTTATACGTTTATAGATTTGCATGAAGGTGCATATTATGAACGAATTTTTCACTTATTTCCTTCATTACGTATTTGTCGACTGTTTCTTTTTTGCGATACATAAAATCTACTTTAGACAGCCGACTTATTCAACCACTTGATAGAGCTTTTATGTCGATTCAAACTAATCTTTTAAATTTACAATCACTTGTGCTTCGGGAGTGTTCACCAAGTTTTCTATCATATTTATTTGAACATCTTCCATCAGGAGGATGATTTACTAAACACTAATCACAAAAAGACATCGAAGATGTGCTCAAGGGAAAATCATCAAAATAAGTACGACTAGGCATACTTACAATTATGAAAAAATCCCAATTCATTGAAATACTTATTCTTTCGTGTTCTTGAGGGTGTGGGTATGGGTGTAACTTGAAAGGAGATCCACCCATACCCACACCCACCCTTCTAAACAAATAATTAATATGGCATGAAACTGATGATACTCAAAAATAATTGGTGCAAAAAATAGATTGAATCTTGCTCATTACCTGCATTTTAGCTCTGTCAAGAGCTATTTACATATCTGTTTTGCAAAAAGAAAAACATGTTTTCTATGTATCTGCATAGACCAAGAGTCAACATATTTTTGCAAATCATTTAACATATGTGAGCTTGGCAATTCAAAACTTCAGAATCAGCAAGAAAATGCGATTTTTGTTGATATAATAGAAACATAGTTGTACTGTTAAATTAATATTTTATTGATTTTTGAATAAAATTTTGTTCTCATCGGCATCCGGTTTCGTTATGCTCAAGCATGCTAACCCCCCCCCCCCCCCCCCCNGGGGGGGGGGGGGGGGGGGGGGGTTTAATACATTCAATATGTTAAAATCTCTGCTTTAAAACAAAAAACAATGTTATCTTTCTAAAAGTTATCTATAAAATTGTTCTTATTTCTCTAGTTTCTCAAATAGTCGTCCACATATCGTCTCAAATGATCAACTAAATATACAATAAGATTCGTTTTTCTTAACGGAATTTTTTTAATTTGCTATGGATCAATAAAAATGTATGCATAAATATTTTCAGTTGAAATCCAGATCTGAATGATGATTAAATGTAAAGATATATTTTTTTCCATTGATAAAGTATTTAAGCTGTATATTAATATTGCGCAAGAAATTTTAGTGCTTGAATAAAAGAGAGCAAATAGAAAGTCGACAATTAATGTAATCGAATGAAGCAAAAGCAGTTCAACTATTATTTAAACTTATAAGCTATGCTTTTTTGCTTTCAAAGTTGACTCTTCCGATCAACAGGTTCATCTAAATGATAAGGTTAGGGTATAGATACCAGAGCTCCGCGGAATGACCAAAAAGATGTCCCGTTCCGTCCTATCCCGCTCGATTTTCAGTTTTACCGTCCCGTCCTGGGACGGGATTCTTCCAGCGTCCCGCGGAGCTCTGGTAGATACTTCTTTACTCACATGCATACCCACACTACAATGGATAATACTGATTACGGTTATGCGCTTTGGACTACGTGACATCAAGATTTTTTCCCCTGGCTTACAGAAAGCTATTTTAGAATTTATTCGTATTAGATCAATTTACCTGACAAATCCGACTTTTTTGTCATCTTACAAAGTCGGGTGCGATTATGTAACACAAAATCTTAGAAAAAATAATTTTAATTAATTTATATTTGACTTTCTTTCATAATTAGAAAACATAGATACACTTGTATTGAAATTTTGAGAGTAATATAATGATCATTTTTGATTTTTATAGACATTGCTCTAAAATAGAAAGTGCTATAACCTGGCCTCGGATTCGTCCTATATTTCCTATATTTAAAAAAATTCCTATTTTTTCTCCTATATTTCGATGAATTTTCCTGTATTCCCTATAAAAATGAAAAAAAGTATAAAATTGCTAAAAAACGCTCTTGTTTTAGTATAATTTTCGTGTTTTTTAAACAAATCTATTCGATAATTATTGATTCTTTTGTATTCTTAGACTTTTTTTTACAGGGAGTCTATTTTATTTACGATTTCTTTTGACATTATCAAACAGACTAAATGAAAATAACTGACTATTTTAAGTAAAGATATTCAACCAAAGTAAAATAGTCTTTATAAATAGTTGTGTGTTTTTTAAAAGCTTTTATTATTGCCTATCATATGCAGTTACTTAAATGGTTTTGTTCAAGCGTAACGCTGTGACCTTTTTTGACACACTTTGTTTTTCATTATCTTGGAAATTGTGTGAGTTAGAAAGTTCGTTCAAACGTGATTTGATGCAACTTGTCATGATATGTTTATGTCATAAAATGACCATTTTTGGAATAAGTCTCTTGGTTATAGAGAGGAGTTTTGGTTGCTTGACTGTGACATAAAAAGACCCTTTTCTTCAGGGCCACTAATAAGCTGCAGCTTCTTCTGCAACTATTTCTCCAAATTAAATCACTTCTCGAGTTAGTTTTGTAGTGCTTTTTGACCAGGCTTTAGAACACTAAAATCGTTTTCTCCAAGCTATTTTTGCTTAGATAAAAAGTGCAAGAAAACAACGTGACATTTTTAGTAACGTTGACGTACAGTTTTTCTTCACCAATTTTGAAGCACTTAACATGATCAGAGATATTTTATTTTTATTGGTAATAGTCTTTTCTTTGTAACTAATCGCTATGCACAAAAACGAAATTGATACATCTGTATGGACGCTCATAAACGGTAAATTGAGTTAGAAATTGTATAAGAGTTTACATTGTCTTTAGCTACGAAAGTCAAAACAAAATAGGCCAGCTTGTAGAGACTGAAATTCTACAACTAATGATTTGTCAGTGATATTTTTTGAAAACATTTCCTGGTTAAAAAAATCAAAATGCGATTTTTGAAAATTTTCATACTCGCGGTGTGAGTGTAGGTTGGTGTGAGTATAAACACAATACAAACCATTACCCACACCCTGTCTGACTCATTTAATTTAATTTAAGAAACAATTAAAATGAAATATTGACAAAAATTTCGTGCATATGTTAAGTTGATGCAGGAAAAGTTTAAAACAACGTTTAATTCGAATCTAAACAACGAATTTTCAATATCCTATTTTTTTCTGATTTTTTACACCTTTTCCTGTAGTTTTAAAAAGTTTGATCCTGTGCTAATTCCTACACGTTCAAAAACTTGCAATCCGAGGCCAGGCTATAACCTCTCTCAAATACGACGTTCTCTGATTGTATGTTATGATGTCATTTTGGTATTCATAATGTGACATAGGACATATGTGACGGTCTTGTAACACTTTTGAAAATATGAATTCAAACTTTATCTATCACATACATTGGGCAAAGACGAGTCTGGGTATAGGTGAACATGTTTCATGTCCTTAATGAAAAATCAGTACTTCCACCAGTTGAAAGTAGTCTCGAAAAGTATTGCAGCTTATCTATTGTCACGCAACACCCTCACCCACACTCAGATATACACCTAACCCATCTTTTTTTTGTTATGGCTCCCATCGAAATTATATCCTTCGATAGAGAATTAAATTCTGCATATAATACAATCATTTTCAGACCAATCACCGGTCAAAGAGAGAATCGAGACTGGAAATAATCGAATATCGTGCTAAATTTACTTACGTGAAATTATTTTGTTGTTTTAGTATCGCTTCCACTCCACTAGGCTCAATCTTTCTTTCAATCGAAGTAGAAAAATGTTTCAATCTAATGTTAATACTTGTCAGTATGTACGGCGCATGTTTGTAATAAACAGATGGATTCATCAGATAACCAACGACCGTATACGGTTATATGTGATGGAGAAAGCTCTATTTTATCATATCAAATTTNCCTGTATTAGTTCGAAAAAAATATCCTGCAGACATTTCTATTACACACAGGCATGCTACTTCCATAATTATCTTACGAATACTATCGAAAGAAACATCATACCAAGAACAAATTAAATAGACAATAGCCGTCTTCATACTGATGATATTCAAATTGTATCTATAAAGTCTTCAATCTTTTTACATACCTGTAACGAAGGGGCGTGGTAAAGCTGAATTATATCTTTATACATATTTTAACAATCATTAGTACTAAGTAGGTAGCTATACCATTGCAGTTCCGTAGAGGACACTTTTAAGTCAAAATGATGAAGTATTCGCATGAAAACATTTTGACAAAAATACTAATGAAACAGTGCAAATTATCTTATTGAA
>OENM01003007.1:0-12604 GCA_900239745.1 Rotaria magnacalcarata
TGTCATGAAACGCGAACGATGGCAAATACTTAAATTATTCACAAGGAAGAAAGAGAAAAGGAGAGGATATGATGAAAAAAATAGTCTGAAATATATAATGCACAAAAAACAAACAAATATTACAATGCAATGGGAAAAACAGTTCGAAATATATAATGCAAAAAACAAAAATGCTAAAATTTTTTTCTTTTCACATATTGTAGCTAATGCCTTAGGAAATCTGATAGTACATGATAAGTAAAAGTTTAACAAGACACCAGTTAAAAAAGAAAAGAAAATGAGAAAAATAAGAAAAATATAAGAAAGGGGAGAAGTAAAAATAACAAGAGAGACGAAAGATCAAAGAACAATTATTAGAAAGGAAGAAAAATATTACAAACTGATGAAAAACAAACAATTCGAAAACTACTAATAATAGAAACAAGTAAATAAGTTAATATTACCAAGATCTAAAGAAATGTACAGTAAGACCATTCTCCTCACATTCGAGCTACTGATAAGCCGTATTGTATCCTTTCTTTTCTTTCTATACTTGTTTTTTTCTTCCAAGCACTCAGTCAGTGTCAGCAGTGTTCAGACTTCTGAAAAAGGAAATTTCCGAAGTTTCGGAGATTTCAAACATTTGTGTTCTGAATTTTACGTTACTTCCTAAAATGATGTAATTTCCGAAATTTCTGAAATTTCCAGAGTTATGTACTTGCAGAAATTTCTGAAATTACAGAAATTTCCAATATGTCTAAAAACTTTTGATTTGCACTGCTATATAGTAATCGGACTAATGGAAATTTCAGAAATTTGGGTAATTTCCTTTTTTGAAAATCCGAATATACCTCGTGAGTGTGTAATTACAAAGAAAAAGATTATTTATTATTATTTATCAATATTGCTGAACTAGAGTCATTTTAAATGACTTCTTCTTCAAATAATATTTTACAAAACTGTTTAAATGAAACTTCAGTGGTTTCGGCTCAAGTCTCAACAAATATGATTATTGATTCATGAACTGTACCTATAAAAAATGGACCGTCCAATGTTTTACTTGATGGGTTCCAACAAGTTGAAAATAGAAAATAAAAATAAAATCAAACATAAACTTACGACATCTGCAGTTAAGAAAAAACGTATGCATTATCAAACAAATACACATGTAAAACCTGATGTACCTTCTGTACCGGTTCCGATCGCTGCTGAACGATTACTACATAAGGAAGTTCAACAAGTGGAAGGTATTCATCATGTACAAGATATTTCGCATGTTCTAAGTATTCAACAAGATCAAAAAGTGCAAAATATTCAAGAATCACAAGATATTCATCAATTCTCAGGTGGTCTACAAGCTCAAAGTGCTCCACCCTCATCTCATCCACAACAGATTTCAATCACTACTGAATCTACTCGGTATGCACAAACATGTTACCCCTTTCCCCCGTTTATCATCCGGTTCAATGTTGGTAAAGTTTCATCGAACCAAATTAAAGAAGGTTTAACTGCTTATTGTAATCAAAAAATATCAAATCGAAATCAACATCTTACATTGTCGTTTATCAAATAGAACTTCCAACAATGAATATGATTTTCTTCCCATGTCGAAGCAAACGGTCACAGAACGTGTTCTGAACGCACGGCACGAACGCGTTCGGAACGAGTAGATCGGAACGTGTTCGCGCGTTCCGAACGCGTTCGTTATACCGTTTCGAACGCATTTGCCATGACGTTCGTTGTGGTCACGAACGCTCATTTTATTGGCTCATATACTACACCAATCAATTTCTTTAGCACGATTTTCAATGCTTTTTATTCATTTTCTCAATAAGTTAAACAATAGTGTTCAAATAAACGAAATCATTTCGATTGTGAAGCATTTTCACCATCACGATAGAACAAAAAAAGTATTATAGGCAAATAAGAAAATAAAAATGAAAAAAAGAATGAGACGAAGTTCACAGTAAAACAATATCAAAACAACAATCACAGTTTCGAAGTCGTAAATGATGAGGTAAAGATTAGATAGAAAGAATTTCATAACAAACCAAAAGTTAAACTAATTTCTACATAATACATTGTTTCAGTCCACAAAATACATACAAATTTTTTTTTTCAATTTGACTTGATCAAATTTATAATAAATGTTACTTCTAGAAGTTATAGTTATTGATTATCATCATTATCTGTTGTTGTTTGTGTATTTGTTTGTGTTTCATTTTCGCCTCTAAAATAAGACCAGAATCGAATTAAATCAACAAACTTAACAGTACAAGTAACGTTCATCGTCAAGCAATTCACTTAGCCCTAGACTGATAGAACACATGTACGGATGTAATAGCATAAAAAGTTACATTAAAAAAGTAATTCGCAAAATTGATAATATGACCAGTATATCTTAGGCGAGCAGAAAACTTAATTTGGAGAATTCTCACTCTAAGTAAAGATGATGCGTTTACAAATTTAATTTTTTTGGCGCTTTTTTTTGCTTTTATAAATATAAATAGCGCCCAATAAGACTAGACAACAATACGATTTTTTTATAATTATATTGGCGCTATTTATACGTACAAAAATATGAATTATATTATTCATAACATTTGAGTTTTATTAATCAATATTTTATGCTTAAATTCGCGCATTAATTCTAAACTATTATAATAAATTATATATTCATTGATACAACATTGCACAATCAATCCTACAATAATGAATAATTTAAACGATTTCTTTACATCCATACTGCTCATTTGGTCCGACTCTCACTAATTAAATGCTTTTGTAAGCCGTTTTACATCACTACCCGAATTATAGTTATTCCATTGACATTTTACCCATGATTATTATGGGTTCATTTACATCAGTCTTTAGATGGTCATTTGTACCATAGTTACTGGAATAGTTGTTGGTACCATGGTTGCTATATGGTCGCCTGTGCCATAGTTACGTGGTCGTTTGTACCAAAAAATGATCGTTTGTGCCATAGTTACATGCTCATTTGTACCATAGTTACCTAGTTAATTTTAGTAAAAAATGGTCGCTTACGCCAAAAAAATGGTCGTTTGTGCCAAAAATGGCCATTTTGACCGCGTTACCGACAGACAGCCAGACAGACACAGGTGAATTTAGGTTTCTAGACCCTAGCCTTTCAGTCTAGGAAAAACCATTCGAATTAAATCAACAAACTTAACAGTAAATCATACCGTAGTTTATGTCGAT
This sequence comes from Rotaria magnacalcarata, assembly GCA_900239745.1. Lineage (NCBI taxonomy): Eukaryota > Metazoa > Rotifera > Eurotatoria > Philodinida > Philodinidae > Rotaria > Rotaria magnacalcarata. Next base: position 3,202 of record OENM01003007.1, read on the forward strand.
GTAAACGTCCTCGACGTTGATTTTCTCGAACAATTTTTCCATGACCATCCCAGAGCAAATCAGCTACATCTCGATCACCTTGATAAAAATATGTTGCAATTGCTTCTAAAATCATTAAATGAGTATAGTGATAAGAATAATGTATTACTAATAACTCACCTTGTATTTTTAATGTTCGTTCATTAATCTGTTCGTGTTGACGATTTCTTATTTCTTCTTCGGTAAACAATTTGTTGATCAGATGTTTCATTAGACCAGGTGAAGTTGGATCGAATGCAACCAATAGTAAGTTTGTATTATTGTATTTCTAAAACAGGAAAATCATTAGGGAAAAGCTTATGAAAAAACTTACAACAACAGGAATTTCTTTTGGTGGTTCTTGTACTGTTGGATACTAAATAAAAAAAAATTGTCCTTCTCTTATATTCGAATAATGTCTATTTTAATTAAAATTCTTATATGTTTAGTACACATTAGTCAAAGCCTTCACATAAAGGGTGGGTCAGAAGTGCTGACTCGATTTGCATAATCAATTTTTCTTTAGTAAAACGCGTAGTCAAAAAGTTGTCTCTATGAAGAAAAGATGCAATGAAAGACGCTCTACAAAATGAATATTGATTGACCTCGCTAGCTCATCTAATAAGAAAGTTATAGGCTTAGAAATATACTTCACGAAAAAGGAAAATTAACCGTGAACCCGATCTACATAGTGATGATTTCAGTAAAAGTCCTATAACTTTATCAAAACGAAAGGTTCTTCGATCGGGTTTGTTTTATTTTGATCAGAAATGATTACTCTCTCAACCTAGCTACACCCACATAATCATTAAACGCACTTTAGACGCGTTTCCGATTGAAACAGACTCCAAACGCACTGAAATGCATCTATAGCACTAGTGTCTAAACGCGTTGCGAACTACTACACGTATTCAAACGCGTTTATTAAATAAGATGCATTCAAACGGGTTTAGATTAGTTGTGGGACGCGTTTCAAGGCGTACAATTTCAACTTTGCATCCAGATGCGTTCATAATTTCCAACAATATTAAATTGAACGCGTTCGGACGCTGCCTATCGAAAACATACGATTACATGCGTTGATTCTATACGCTTGCTGATGCTCTTGGATTCCATTAACGCGTCTAAATGCAATTCGATTCGTTCTTTGCGTAGATAAGATGCATTTAAGCATGTTTCTAGCCATACGTGCATGCAATGCTATCTAAAATGCAGGCTGTCTCATCACAATAGATATCAATAGACCTCATATTGTGAACAAGACTACCATATTTTCTTTGAAAAGGAGTTTGAGAATTATCTAATAAGTTATTAAGACGATGTACTAAAGCTCTATTACATCTATCATTCTTAAAAATGACCACATCTGATAATCTATAATTTTAAATGTAGCCTACTAGAGTTGAGTGAAATATGTAAGCAGACAGCTATACGCCAAAAAGCTTTAGAGCGTCTGTGTCCGTCTTACTAATTCTTGAGGATTCAATTAGGCCGAAGTAGAAATGAATGGCAACAGAATTGAAGCAAACATTCTATAATGCAAACTACCTCTTCTTATCGAATTAAGAATGATTTGATGATGTTCTTTTTACCGCTTATGTAACCGTTTTTAGACTTTTACGTGTCTTTGAGCGTTTTTTAGCAATTCACTTGACGCGTTTAAAAAATCATATACATCTAAACCCGTCCATGTTTCATTGCTACCATGGGGCTTTAACTAATTTGTGCTAGCTATAATGGATTAACTAAGTCATACGAGTATTTCTGTCATATTCATTGTTTACTTACACATTACTTATTGAACATATTGAACTGCTGGCAAAACTATATGCTTTATTCTACTACATTTCCAAAACGGTTTAATAATGCGCAAATGATCTACTGCGATCTTAATACTTTTATTGTTGTGGTTCATCATCTATTTTCTATATCAAAAAAAATTCCTCTGAATGTTAGTTTTATTTCCTACTATTTGATTTTATCTAAACTTCAGCAAAGTAATATTTCAAATGAGAATGTTAATTTATCTTTTTTCTTCTTCATAATAAAGAAGGGGTTTAGATGAAGTTTTTCAATTTTATGAAATTAAGATAAATAAAAATAAGAAATTTTTCATTATTTCAAAAAATAAAAATAGTAATTTCTTTGAGTTATAAAAAACATAAACGAATACTTTATTTGTAAAAAAAATCACGGAAATAAAATAATAATTTTTTCTATGACAACTTAATCTTCTATTTTCTCTAAATTTCTACAAAAGTTGTAATGCCATGTTACAAATATGTAGATACAGATAAGATTTTTCCATATGTTTTCATGCAATGTTCTCAGCTTTCAATAACATTGTATATTCTGTTATTAGCAAAAAGAAAAAAATATTTCATTTTGTTACACAACGAATTTTTTCTTTATTTATCAAAGAGAGAGGTTTATTTATTCTTTAATTTTTCTTCATATTGTAGATAATGAATTTTTTATTTATAACCATAAAGAATATATTTATTTTAATTTTATGAATATATCTTATTGATATTCATTTACGAAGTGAAAATAAATCAAGATCACTATTGTTAGAACTATCAGAAGAAATTCAAAACGTTAGTCATTCGGTGTATGAACACATAAATAATTTCAAGCTGTGTATAGCTCAGAGCTACTTGTGTTCGACTTGTAATCGATGGTCGTGTGTTCAAATCTTGGTTCAAACTATCGTTGGAAAAGTTCCCACTCTGTTGCTCACGGTATTTGAGTATTATATCATAGTTTGCTATGTTGCGTCGGTTCGAATCCGACACAGAGTGATGATTATTTTTTAACTTTTTCGAGAATAAAGTAAACGCATCTAGAGGCGCTCAATTTTCTGAACGCGTTCCCACGCTTGAAAATGTTGCATTCTGGACGCGTACAAACACGTCCCTATATGTAAACGAGTTGTGATGCTCTTATAATTCAAACGCATGCAGATGCATTTATTTAATCTGGATGCGTTTGAACACCCGAAAATGTTGCATTTTGGACGCGTACAAACGCGTCAAGTGCTCTTGCGTTAAACGTTCAGAAACGCGTTGGAAACTTAAAAATGGTTACATGGGCAAGATCAAAACTTTGATCACGTTTTTCATTTCTTGCTGGGTACACTGTCGGAAACGAGGTTGTCGATTTTTCACGTATTTTTGAAACTTGGTTTTCACGCACTCCATCAGCACTAAAAAAAATTTCTAAAGACCGAGAGAAAGAGCACATTTGAAAGTACCAAACACAAACAGAGTTCTCACGTTTGCTATGCTTTTTTATGAAAATAATAGGAGAATAAAAAACTTAAGTCGAAAAAAATACCAAATTTAAAAAGTTTTCGTTTTTCGCCTCGCGTATGATTTGCTTAGTTCCCTTGATTGAAGTTCTGAAATTAAGGTTTAGGTATAATTTTGTAGAGAATTTCACAAAGCTCCTATTGATAAAAGAATTTGTTGTAGGGGATCTAAGAAACAGAAGTTAAAGTATAAATATCGAAACCGAGTTCACGGTTAATTTTTCTTTTTTGTGAAGCATATTTCTAACCCTATAACTTTTTTATTAGATGAGCTAGTGGGGCGAATCAATAGTCGTTTTGTAGAACGTCTTGTACTGTATCTTTTCTACATAGAGATCAATTTTCAACCACGCGTTTTATTAAAGAAAAATTTACTATACAAATCGAGTCAGCACTTCTGGCCCACCCTTTATGTATAAAATTGCACAATAGCAAAAGATGCAACACTCGTTCAATCCTATTCCAAATTTTTAACAGATTTTTGATAATTTACATTAGGTTTTATTTTATTCATGTGTCCCTTACCATGCTAATCTTGAATTATGGTAAAAATCTTTTTCGTTCAAAAATAATTTTAGTCAAAGAAACATTGAAAAGCCTCATATAAAGATAAATAAAATTATCTCACGTGTTTTATGAACTAAACCATTAATGTGCTTGTCCATATGATGGAGTTTTTTCTCAAAAAGTTCTTCTTTTTGGTTGATCACGTCGATCTTTCGATTCATTTCTTTAAGCATACTTTGCATAGTATCCATACATTCTTTAAATGAATCAGGAATAACACATGTAACTTGATCGTGAGCACGTTTACGTTTTACTTGAGGTGTATAATAAGTACCTTAAAAGCAACAAAGTATAATAATGTACAAATTTTTCTTTACCTGTAGTTTTTTATTGCTTGTATATGGAACAGATGATCGAGGTCGCTGTTGACTGTACAATGGCACATCATGAATAATTGAATAATCTATGACGAAGTTCATAAGACTTATAGAAACATTTATGAATGTGATTTACTTTCATCAAATTCATTTTCAATTGTTTCATCATCATCATCATCAATGAATACGGGTTCAGTATTTGATGTACCATGTGGAAATTTTCGTATTCGACCTGGAATAACTGAACTATTAGTTGTGATTCTTGACATTAATTATTTCAATCTGAAAAAATGACCTAAAAATTATGAAAATAAATTATGGTAACGCATTTGCTTACTCGTATTAAATGAATAAGTTTTTAGAAATCGGTAATATCTAGAGAAAAAACAGAAGTGTTAGATTAAGACTTTATAATTCAATCATGTTCTGTTTCAAATTCAACTTCTGTACAGATAGTAAAATAACTATCGAGTTGAAATGAAATACATTTAGATTTTATACATGAGCACGAATAAATGACTAGTTCATATCTAGAATGTCGAACAATCGGGTAATATCTATCAATATATGTGTTCCAACCGGAAATATCTTCAATTGGTTCCAGTAGAGAAGAGAATGTATTTTTCGAATTGAGATACCGTTTAAAAAGAAAAATAGTTTGTTGTGCACGTAAAAAAGAATATAACTTGTCCATAATATAAAATTGATTTCATGGAGTCACTTTCATCTTTAACACATACAGTATAACTATTAGAATTTTGACGTCAACTATATGATATCGAATGACAAACAATTAAACCGCACTGGTATCTGGAATAATGTTTTAATGATAAACTAGGAAATTCACGAAATGTTTGATTGTAAATCAAATCGAATTCTTGACGATATTTTTCTAAATTATTAAAATCGATTAGTTTTTCATCAATTAATAAATGATGACTATAATGTGTTTCTTTTGAACGTATCTGACGGAATATGCACCACAAAAATGATATTTGTTCACCTAAGACTACAGAACCATGTGCGATTTTGTCAAAGATTTGCAAACAACTTTCTGATGCGAATAGGCTATAAAAAGTGGATACAACTTAAAACAGACTAGTGTATGTATTTTAAAGATAGGATACTTGCCTATGATAACCTAAGCCACCATGTTGTTGTACTTGTTGCCATAAGTGAATTAGAACGTGCACGGATAATAATTCTTTACATGGATCATAAATAGACGAAAAATGATTAAGATAAAAATGTATAATTATATCTTGGCATTTTTCTTATTTCATCACGGTCATCAAAATGACGCAAAATACGTATGTAAATGAATAAAAGTACAAAATGGGATATGTATACCTGAGGAAAACAATTTGATACATTTAAGCATAACTTAACTAATAAAGGTAAAACTATATATATTTCATAAAGCATCTTAATTGGGATGCTTTCCACTTAACACAATTCATAAAGTCTATAGGACGACGACAAAATGTATGTGGATAACTAATTTCAACGAGACAATCATTAATAAAATTTAATGCTAATGTATTTTGCTTTATAATATTGCACTATTCTGATAATAAATATCTAAAATACATGTATGAAATGATATTTAAAAGAGATACTCCGTCAATTGTCACTCACCGAAAGTGTATTTCAAGTACCAAATGAAAATAATCAAATGTTGATTGTTGAGGTATCGATAATATGGAAGCAAGTGGTAAAGCTCCAGTAACACCGAATACAATTTTATTAGCAGAATTAATCTGTTGAGCACATAAATTCATGTGCTCCTGAGTTCGTTGTGCTTGTGGTGTTAGAATAAAATCTGTCCATCTGTAAAGTGTATGATTACCACAAGGTGATGAACAACGTGTTCCTTGAAAAAGACATCTTGAACACGCATAAAATCCATTATGATTTACAAGTCGGTTACATTTGGACCTTGCCGGTAAATCACCGGTAATTAATTGAACATTTATTGAAAGATGAATCATTTCTTGCATAAAGAATTTTAAAGGTATTTAAAAGAAAGCATTTACTTACTATTATTTAAATAGATATTTATACCGGTTGCCATTAAAAGCCTGATGTTGTTTACTATTTTATCTAATAACAATGAACCCGGTGGTGTTACAGGTGAATGCCATAATCCGAGTAAAAGTATATTATTAATATATTCACGTAATGGAGGAGGTATCTCGACCAAAAATGAAATCACTTGTAGAATACCAATGAAATTGTTCAGATCAAATAAATTAAGTACTACTTATCGGCCAAACACTAGTTTTATTTTGTTTTTATTTAATTAGAGGCTTACCATCAGTATTTAACATTAAGCTCAAACGAGGTTCACCTGTATTATTTCGTTTGTACCACTCACCTGAAAATAAAATAGTTTTGGTTTATATTTCTGTGAAAGTGCAATCACATCTGACTTACCATTTACAATATCAGCATTTATCTGATGTTCAGGTACACTATACCACTGTATTACATCTATATTTGACTGAACAACTCTTTTTAATTCGTCATCAATTGAAAACATACATAATTCAGAATTTAGTTTTGATTTTATCTTACAATATGAACAACAATCTTGATAATGTATCAGTTCCATAAAACATATTGAACAATAATAAAATCTTTTATACGTAAATGCTACACCAAGTTGTTGCCATGAACCATTTATGGCTTTTGGAATATTATCTACTCCAAATGAACATGTTGATCGTAATAATGCCAATAAGGCTTCTGTTGTTGTTTTGGTTAAACGAGCATCATGAATAAAATTGATTAATTTAGATAAAAATTGTATCTGATAAACACTTTCATAATCAGTCAACATATTATTTAAATCGAAATCAAATTGATCAATATGTTTTTCAGATAAAAAATCATTTTATTATTATTTGATTCAGTTTCATCACTAACACTACTGCTATCTATTTTAAAAAAAATCAAAGTTGTTACAATTAGAAACTTCAAATTCTTAAAAAAAAAATTTCGTTACCATGTTCAAACTCATTTTCTAAATTCATAACAATATCTTGATCATCTTCATTGTAACAATATTCAAGACCAACGTGTTCAAGTTCATGATTTAATGTCATGGATACAATTTTAGCTTCTTTATTATCAATTTGATTGTCAAAATCATCGTAAATCTGAATACAGTGTTATTGTTCGCTGTCAGAAATATAAAAATACAAATGACCATTAATTGAACAGAAAATGTAAAAAAAACTCACATGAGTTTGAAGAAAATTTTTTTTGAACAAATAAACGAGATTTCATTAATATTTTTTGTCTATATCTTGCATTTTGATCTTTTTTCAATCGACGCTCTAATTATAAAGAAAAAAAAATTTATGCATATTAAAAGAAAATCTTAAATTAATGTACGATAGGTGATGAAATGATTATCTTCAGATGTACAGGTGGTACCGAATCGACTCATATCGTCAATCAAAATGATTATGTGCACGACGAGAAATCAGAAAAAACAAATAAATTTATCTAAGAATATAGATAATATATTATTTATAAACTTCGAATATTAATAAAAAATTTTATTAGGTTTTTTTTTCGAGAAAAAATCTCAATATGTAACATTATTATATATGTTTCTTTATAGCTACCATTATTGAATTCAAAACCAGTGGTGACCTCTATAAAGAGGGCACGAACAGTCACAGAACGTGTTCCGAACGGGAAACGCTATCGAACGCGTTCGTAACGCATTCGAAACGCGTTTTTCATACGTTCACCCGTTCGGAACGCGTTCTGTGACCGTTTGCCTCGATATGGGTTCTTTTCTTAAAAGATGCTGCCTCTTTTTCCTTTCTATTAGATCAAAATCACTGGCCTAATTCCTTTGGTAATGAAACTTATACTTTTCCATTTTCTCCTTCTATTCCATCACAATGATCATTGTTAATAAAAAATGTAGATCTTCGTTTGGATTTCAATGGATTTAGTTAAGAAATTAAGACATGCTATTCACGAATTAAAAATGTTATTAGAAAAAATAATGAACTTAACAGTGATATTAAATTAGTTAAACTTGAATTAACTTCTTCTTCTACTGTACGAGAAGAATTATTAAATAAGAGAAAAATTATTGTTGGTTATATAATTTATAATATCGATGAATATTCAGCACCTGCATATATTTTAATTTGTTCTAAGTGCATGGGGTTAGATCATTTTATGAAACAGTGTACCCGGGTCAAGAGTACTTATCGTACGTGTGGTGAATGTGCTGATGATTTAAAATTACATATTTGCTCTAAAATTGAAAAATGTATTGATTGTGGGCAAAATCATATATCAAATTCTCATAGATGTCAAGTTGTAAAATCGTTTAGGTCTGAATTAACACGCAAACTATTATCTTAAAATGATCGTTCAACCTTTTCCACCATCAACACTTTGAACAACTTGAGTAACTCAAACTTCAAATATTCAAGTTCTAATTTTCCACGAGAATACATCCCATTCCCCGATGTTGAACATTCGGAAATCTGTTCCCAACCCGGAATCGATGGAACCGATTCCGGAATCATTTATAACAGATCCTATCGATTCTGGAGTCGCCAAGACTTGGTGTCACTCTCATCCACTGAGGCTTATAGTTCCATCTAATTCCGGGTATCGGACGGATCCGGAATCGCAACTATTTGGAAGGAACTTCGCGGAATTCCTGGTGATTCCGGAATCGCTCAGCCTTGGAATCACAGTCATCGGCTGACGCTTATAACTGGATGTAATTCCGAGTGGGAATTCCTAGTATGGGACGGATCCAGATTCAGAAGGAATTGGAAAGAATTCCACGGAATTCCTAGCAATTCCCACCGATTCCGGATCCGCTCAAATGCGGAATGGCTGACCGGAATCGGATGGTCATCACATGGATAAAGATTGATAGAATAAAAACACAAGTTGTAATTCCGGAATTGGATGGAATTCTCGGAAATTCCTAACAATTCCCACGGATTCCGGTTCCATTGAAATTCGGCATTCCTAAACGGAATCGGATGGTCATTACATCGATAAAGATTGAGAGAATAAAAACACAAGTTTTAATTCCGCAATTAGACGGAATTCCTAGGAATTGTTACGGACTCAGTTTATATTCTATTCCGGAATCGCTGGAAACGATTCCGGGGTTGGAACTGCTTCCGGAATGTTCAAC
>OENM01003008.1:0-12601 GCA_900239745.1 Rotaria magnacalcarata
TTAACATCCGTCGATTCGTTTTTTTCCTAAAAAAAAAAAGTATTTTTTTTAACGCGTTAAAATGTGCGCTTTTGACGCATAAAAACGTCGATTTTTTCGTTACTTGTCTGAGTGGGTAGGGCTGATCTGTGCAACATTTTAGTACATACATAGTGGCATCCCTTGTATTCTTCTGCCCAGTGTAGGAAGGGATTCTTATAACGTATTCAGTCGTAACTAGGGATGAACCGAAACCAACACTCATCAATACTGAAACCGAGGCTAACCGCGATTAAGAGAGAGAGCGAGACCAAAACCTCGACCACGACGACTGAGACAGAGATGGAAAGTCTCGATCTGGGCATAACCCTATTCGTAACTATTGGCAGTTTCTATAACTTTTTCAATCCCAAATAAGCATCATCCCTTTAACGTGTCATTGTGTCCAGCAGTGATATCTTCAAACTTGAATTACTATCCTTAGTAGACCTGAAAAATTCATAAGGGCAACCCTTAAGTAGATTCCAAATGGCTAAAGGAACCATTTCAGTGTAAATCCACAAAATTTACGGGGACATCCTCCAGGTAGGATGTAAAAGTCACAGGGGTCACATCTGGATAGGACCTAAGGGATCGAAGGGGTTACCCTTAATTACGGCTGAAATAATACTAGTGATTGAATGCAGGTAATCTAGCGATTGTGGAAAAGCCAGTGAATAGAACTGTTTCAGCAGTTCTTTCGTTCATTTGATCTGAACTACGATCTGAGAGCTGTTGTAGTCCTAGAGGTGAGAAAGTAGAAATATATCGATAAATAGAAGTAATTCCACGATCAAGTTCTTTATTGCTTTATTTCTTCCTTATTACTTTATTAATTTTCCTCACTTTTAGTTACTACTATTAATTCGATAAAGCAGGTATTAGTTATTACCGGTAATAGTAACGTGCTACCCCTACTAGACATATATAATAAGATCGTAGCTTTGTTCCTTGGTAGTTTGCGGTAGTAAGATGAGCGAGTTTAAGAAACAAATATTCGGAAACTATGATTTTCCAAACTTTAATGAGCCTATTCGAGCGCTTATTGTCAATTCATCGAGTAACAAGTATTTAGATACATCGATTGAATATATTAGGTAAGAAACTGTTTGAAATACTATAATGTATTTTTATATGAATACAACTAAAGTGGGTTTATCATTACTGATTTCTTGCATATTCTATTTGGAGAAGAAACGCTCACGCTTATCAGCGCTCATGACCATGAGCTGCACATCCCTAATCCACCAGGATCCATGTTTTTTACATTGTTTGAAGATTGCTGTAGAGCGAATCAGTTTTTGGTGTATTGTGGTAGACTCCGAGGTATTTAGTAGATTGAAGTAGCTTCTAATAGATTTCCGTACACTCCAGTCAATCTATTGTGCAATCTAATACCCTTTATTAGGAGCAACAGGATCCATCAGGATCCACCAGGATCCGCTTTTCCCCCTTGATATATGTTCTGTAATTTTTTCTTAATGAGTTTATGTGAGACATGCAATGTTTTAATACTACGGAAAATTTTCTGATTATTTTCATTAGCGTCCATTTTAAATGTCGTTTTTTTCAGTTTTAAGATTTGAAATATAATCTAAAAAAAACTATTCATAAAATTTTTCAAATACAACACACTTCGATGGGTTTTCTCCCAGATGTATTTTTAACTTGATAGTGTTATAGTTTGCCGTTGTTTTTGAATAGTGATAATGTAACGAGACAGCACAGCCTTCACTGCATCGCATATGATACATGGGTGTGGGTGTCGATTTAAATGCAAGATCTACACCGACATCCACACCCACACCCGTCGAAATGCATCATTGTTGTTAAGTTCATACACTCTCAAGATTTCGAATTGATTTACTCAAGACTCAACCCAATCATTCTGATCAAAGATGAAAATTGTTCTCAGTAACAGAGGCGGCGGAAGATTTTTAAAAACGTCTGATCTCAAATTCAGAGCATGGGACCTAGACGAAACATAATGGAGAATGATATTGGGGTAAAATGATCCGATGATTGTCAAAGAATTTTTGCCATCGGAGTTTACGAAAAAAATTTTTTTTTCCTGTGCCTCACCTAAATTTTTCTTGTGCTGTTAGTAGTATTTCGCTTTTTAGAATTCTATAGTAATCTACATCGAATTTAATCGACAGATTTCAAATTTCAATAAAAAATATGAATCCATTCAGGAGTTATAACGTTTTGATTCTTGCTCAAAATTGCTAGAAACTTTAGCAAAATTTCAAAATGTTATAACTCCTGAACGGATTCATATTTTTTAATGAAATTTGAAATCTGTCGATTAAATTCGATGTAGATTACTATAGAATTCTAAAAAGTGAAATACTACTAACAGCAAAAGAAAAATTTAGGTAAGACTGAGGAAAAAATTTTTTTTTTCGTAAACTCCGATGGCAAAAATTTTTTGACAATCATCGGATCATTTTACCCCAATATCATTCTCCATTATGTTTCGCCTAGGTCCCATGCTCTGAATTTGAGATCAGACGTTTTTAAAAATCTTCCGCCGCCACTGCTCAGTAATGAGCTTCGAAATACAAACTATTCTTCAGATATACCATAAAAGTTTTCTATTGAGATAGATGCAAACAAAATTAGTCTTTTTTTCTTTTTGAAAGATATAGGAATTCTGTCAACTACAACATGGAAGCGAGAATACACATATTCGGATAACGATACGGAAGTTTCTTGCTGTACATTATTCTATATATCTAATCATCATTAAATGTATGTCAGTGACGTCTCAGCACATTTATTGGCGACGTTCATTTAGACACTGCTCAAAGAATAAATTCATGTAGTTGTTTTATAAAGAACATACATTTCAGTATTTATTGCGAAACTATTTGACTGAAAAACTTATCTAGATACATTTTATATAATGTGACAAATGTGTTGTTAAATTCATAATTAACAATTGAGGCATGCTCAGATGACAAAACTACAGTTGTCTACTTTTTTTTCTGGTTTCAACACGTTTTCTAGATACGGCTTTGCACATTGTACAAATTTTATTCGACACTATATACTTTATTTTTTTAATCTTTTTCATCATAAACAAGCAAACTTATTTAATACTAAAAATATTACTGTCTTTTCTGTTTAGAATGAACTGAATCAGTATTTCATGAATTTTGCTTTTAATTAGAAAGCTTTATAGTTATTGGCAATGGATAAAAGCGAAAGAAATTGTTTCGTTTTTGTATGTTCCGCACCGAAAGCTTTTTGAACGATTCTGTGAGCTTCTGAATAGGAGTTTTTCGCTTCATTCAATACGATCTGTTTTTCAGTAGATTCTTGATTTTCGTATTGATCCTTCGGTTTATTATCCATTTCGGCTACTATTTTCATGCAAATATCACCCAAATTGACATAGACATCACATAGTTCAATATGATCCACACCTAATGTAGCCAATAAAATCTGAAGAGCCTGTTTGACATGTTCATAAGCTGTATCGTAATCGTTCATTGTTGCATAAACAAGACCAAGAGAATTAAGGAAAATTCCATATTTATAATGTTGCTCGTTGAACTCTTTTTTGATAATGGCAAGTGCTCGATTAATGTGAACAATAGCTTGTTTATCATTGTCTAAAACGGAAAAAATTGAATAAAATACATCTCTCAAATATGTCTCTGTTTTATTATTATTATTATTTTCTAACTAACCGAGTTGATGTTGAACTTGTCCAATATTATGTAGGATATCAGCTGCTTCTGAATGTTCTGGGCCAAGCGTCTTTTCAATTATTGTGAAAGCTCGTCGATAGATGCGTAGAGCATCTTCATAATTATTTCTTTTTCGATCAAGATCTGCTAGATTGTTGTAATAGATACCCAATTTATAATGTTCTTGATTAGGACCGAACGTATATTTGACAATTTTTATTGCTCTTTCATAGAGGGCTTCTGCTCCATCGTAGTCACCTCTCTTGTTTAATACGAGACCCATTGAGTTGAGTAGTTCAGCTACTTCAATATGCTTTGGTCCTAATGATTCCTCCAATGCTGCTAATGCTTTCTTATATGTGACTTCAGCTGTTTTGTAATCACCTCGCTAAACAAAACAAATCATTGCAAAGATGGAGTTTTTCTTCGTACAGACAAATCTTCCTTTAATTAAATAAGAGAATTTTCTACAGTTAATATGAAGAGTATCAATCGATGGTCTATTCATCAGACGAATCAAAATCAATTTAAATGGACGAAACAACTTCGAGACTTATTTCTAAAAAGATAACTAAAACAAATGTTCTCTTATCAAGCTGTACAAAGTTCATAAGACGTTTTTCATTCAATATTCTAGATAAAGTGGTGTCAAATTTTAAAATAAATTGATTATAAAAAAATATTTGGATCAAAAAATGCATTGAGCTAATAATTGTCTCTCTTCAAATAAACACACTCATATCTCACTTGCTAACAAGTCCTGTTTATAATTGATGCATCTTCTACCTTCTGTTAAAATCAATTTTTTTACTCTGTACCATTACTGAATATCGTTAGCCTAGAATGTGAAGATCTGCCTATAGAGAGCTTATACAGAATAAAATCTCTTAAAATCCACTCAATGAATCAATTGGATAGGAATGAAGACCATAATTAGTACCTCAATTGATTATTTTATAATACATACCTTTCGATAAATATCACCAATATTTCCTAAATACATTCCGATTGACTCATGTTTATGACCATAATAATGCTTAGATATTTTCAACGCTTGCTTGAAATAATCCAATGCTTCTATATATTTACCTTCTTTCTTCAAAAGAATACCCAAATTATTCATAACATCAGCCACTAAAGGATGATTGTGACCATGTACTGATTCAAGTTGTTTAAGTGTTTTTAAGTAGAGATCACGTGATTCATTATAATTTCCTTTTTTTCGAAAAAGATCTAGATGTCAATTCAAAAAATCAAAATTTTATGAACGGTTCTGAAATTGAAAACATAAAATGTGATACTACCTGCCAGATTTGCAACAATCTCTGACCAAAGATCTGAGTTTGTATCGGCTATTTCAAGTGCTTTATTATAATTCGAAATAGCTTGATCATACTGAAATTCGAAAGAAAATATAAATATAACAGATAAAAAGTCGAATGAACATACATCAGAACATTTCTTAGCAAGAAGCCCAATACCATTGAGAATTTCAGCTTTTTTCTGTGATTGATCATTATGTGGCAGAAGATTGAGCGCCCGAATAAATTTGTCTTGTGCTTCGGTATATTTTGCCTTTTTAAGATGAATGTATCCTGATGCCAAAAGTAATTCGATCCGCTGAAGATTTGATTTCGCTTTCAAATAAATATCTGTATAGATTTCTAGCGCTTTATCATATTGCCCATCGTCTTGTTCAATATGTGCACTCAGTGTCATGACATTGAACACATTTTGCATACCTTTAATCATTTTTAAACATTGTCGTGCTTCATCATAGGCATGTTCCTTATGAAATGCTTTGGCTAAATCGTAAAATCCATTGTCCTTTTCCTTTGTACGTATTTTTTCACTACTGTACTGTCGTAATTTAAGTTCTAATTCAGCTAATTTCTGTTCTCGTTGATTCTTTAATGCATCCGGTGAATAGGGGCATGATTTTTTGTGTTGAGTCAAATCACTTCCAAGTACTTTAACTGGGCAACCTTGTAATTTATTAGGGCAATGGAATTGAGCATTGTCGACAAAACGTTGAATGACAGCATTTGTTGTTAATGTTTCTTCGGTCAATGTTGTTGAACGACATCGAGGACAATGTCGAGCAGATTGTCTGAGCCACGATTGAATGCAATCAAGACAGAAGAGTTGATGGCAACAGGGAGTTTCTCGAACATCAGTTAGATAATCACAACATATGCAGCATTCAATCAAAATTTGAAATTCATCTTGTGTTGCAATCATTCTTCTTTTTTATTTCAAAATGAATGAAACGAGGTTTACTTATGAGAATATTCGTATTTCATATGTTTTCTAAACAAAAACAACAATATACATCGATGTATGTGAATAAAAGGATGAATAAATATTCTATCGTTCAGGTGTGCTTTACATCTTAAACACATTTGTTATGTTGAAATCGAAGAGAAAAATATCGCGCCTCGTGCGTTTTCTGCGCTCTTTTGTAAGAATAACATATCCTTCAGTGTTTGATTATTCATGCTGTCACAACAAAGCAGAATGGCAACCATACATGAGACGTAAGAAGTATGAGTCATACGCAAAAAGAATCGGGTTTGCTCCGTTGCCAATCAGTTTATTGTCGTTTATTATGACATACTTACCCAATTTTTCTATCTAATGAAAAGACTTCATTCCTTCTCTTTTCTTCCCAGTGGTGTGAAAACAATATGTGTTTTTTTCTATACGGGCTTGTCATTGCGCAAATAAATCAAACAGCATGACTCATTCTCATCTGAAAATCAAAGAATGCCTTTTTCATTCTGTCAACGATGATGTCAGTGGGTATATTTTCCAGTGGTGGTACTTTAACAGTTTTGTGCTGAAAGCATTTTCTCCTCGTCGATTTTCTACGTAAGTATGAAATGAAATCCATCTCCTAAGCATGGCATTCTTATTCCAAAAATTTAGAACTGGATCGAGAAACGATGACGGAAGAAGAAATTGTCAAGATTAATCGAAAGTTAAAAAAAAGTGATTGATAAATCGGAAGTGGATGAGTCTATTGCTCGAGCGTTGCTTGTTCGCTTTCAAGAATTGCGCATTACGTTGATGATTTTGCAAAAACCTGGTATTGGAAAAACCGTTAATGAACCACGACGAGCTACTACCAATGAGGGTCTGTCCACAATGAGCAAGAGTTTATTGAAAAAGTGGAAAAAAACTTCTTCCTGAACCTTTCGTAGTCAAATCTTCGATCAAGGGCGATAAGTCAATAGCATCGACTAATGATAACAATAGCCAACCACAGAAAAAGGATTCGATAAACAAAGCTCAGTGTCACGAAGCGAGCAAAAAACTTATCAATCAATTACTTCGATTAGTGACGTTCCATGGCAAACAGATGATAAAATAAGGCTCAAATCACGTGAACTACTGGCAAATGCATTGACGGTCACTGAAATTCCTGAAGGTTCGGATGACCCAGTAGAATTATCTGCTCGCATGGAAGATGCCATCTTCAAAGAAATCAATGATACTACAGTTAAGTATGGACGTCGTATTCGCACTCGGATATTCAATTAGAGGGATTTAAAAATCCTGATCTTCGCACCAAAGTACTTCTCGGTAGTATTACACCGCAACGATTGACTGTGATGGCCACCGAAGATATGATTAGTGATACTATGAAAGAAGAATGCGCCAAATTCAAAGAAATAGCTCATTGTGAAAGTCAATTGGCAGTGATTTGATTCAATGCGAGCGGTGTAAGAAAAGCAACTGTTCATATTCCGAACTTCAAACACTCAGTGGGGACGAGCCAATGACTCTATTCGTCTTATGCAGAAACTGCGGTCATTGATGGAGAGGATAAATTTATTGTTGGGTGTGGGTGTGCATGTAGATAAGTGCAGTACAACACACTCATACGCTAAAATGCTTGTCAGCGAATTCCTCAAAGATAATGAGTTTTTTCGATTGAGATGAACAAGAAATCGATGAAAAAATATTATAATTATATTGCATTATTTTAATTAGTTTGAAAGATGATATTTAAAAACGTCACGTTGATCATTTATTTGCCTAAAATGAATGAAGTCAAAACGATAAGTTGCGATTAATCCATTATTCTTAATCGATGAATTTATCTTTGAATTGATTAACAATAAAGAATGCAACTGATAGTGAGATATAAAAAATTTTACTCGATTCTTTTCTATTTAATTAACATAATATTATATATCATTGCTTGGGGGTATGCGAACAGGGTTCCTTTTGTTATTAACTACTGAACTATTCAAGATATATGAGATAAGTAAACTAATCCTTCTTGACACCTGTATCTATCTTACATAGAAGATGTAGAATCTAATTAAATATTTTGCCTAGAAAATACTAAATATGTTTTCATTGTGCACTTTACAAAGTTAATCAAAAAAAAGTAAGATTACAATGAAGGAAAAAAGTATAGAAATCTTTTGAATCTATACTTTGTTTTGGTAATCATATTTAATTGTTTCACTCCATACACTTGAATCGTGTTCTATTGTTGGTAAAATTTCTCGTGGTGATTATTAATCCATAGTAGGCAATTATTAAGTTGGTTAGATGAGGTAGATGTGTTTTATCATTAAGAAATTGTTCAATATAACCATGATGAGCAAATCTAAGATGAAGTCTAGTAAGATAAGGATATTAATATATTTGTTGATATGCAATGCTAGAAAACGTTTGTTGAAAAGTATCTTTGGATAAATGATGAATTAAATGGTCAAATTGAATATCAATACAAAAGAACAAAAGTTAAATGTACGAAGTTGTGACATATGAACAGTTTAATATCAATAAATGTAGATCGCTTGTCAACAGTAAGATATAAACTTATCAATTAAATAATGGCATTTTAAGTGAAAGCATTTTAAATCAAGTAGATTATCCTAAAAAATATAAATTAATATTCATGTACGAAAGAATTCTCACCAAATAAAATAAAGATAGCGCTTCTAATTTATGATTCACTATATATACGTACCCACGGAAAAAACAATTAAACAAAACCGCGGTTTGATCGGAGAAAACTGCGGTTTGATCGGAGAAAACTGCGGTTATCAACGGTTTTTCACACCGCGTTCAAGACAAACCGCGGTTTGCATTATAGCGGTTTTTAACGGTTTTCCAAACCGCGGTGTACTCGGTCATAGCCGCGTTTCAGAAAACCGCGGTTTGCATGTGAGGAACCGCGGTGCATACCAAAGTGTCAAGGAATGTGTAAAGACACTCGAGATGTCGTGCCCCATAAATTCTGGCCAATTTTACTTATGTCACATACATAATATAACAACTCTACAAAGATACTTTGTGGAAATAGAGCTCGAACGGCGCCACACCAGAAACCTTCAAGGTACAGGTTATCGTCGGTACATCTGCTTCTGTTGAGTCTAGTGTATCAAAAAAAACCGCGGTTTTTGGATATAACGGTAGTCAGCCCATTTTGCCTTTTAAAAAACCATCCAAATCCGCGGTTTTCAAAATCGCGAAAGTCAGCCCATTTATGCGTATCTCTAAAACCGCGGTTTCTTACAACGCAGTTTGCAACGGTTTTCACAACCGCGGTATGCGACGATATTTAAAATTGCGAAGTCAGACCATTTATGCGTATTTCTAAAACCGCGGTTCTGGGCGGTTTTAGAGATACGCATAAATGGTCTGACTTTCGCTATTCCAAAATCCCGGCTGAAACCACGGTTTTGTGACCGGTGAGTACCGCGGTTTTTTGAAAAAATTTCTCCGTGGGTATATGAGAAAAAAGTTATATCATTCGATAAATGCGACTACTTCCATACCATAATATAAAGCCATCAAAATCTTTTCCTCTTCTCATTTATTACTCACACAATTTTTATTTTGTTGATTATCTTTGATGCTTTTTATGTTTTTAATACTCGTGCTACTTGTATTTTATTTTTATTATGAAATAAAGAAAATGACAAAAAGCAAGGATTTTTTTCAATCTATTGAAGGGGAAGTTAGACTGAAATAAGTTTGGTCATTTATCAATTTATCAAACTAGATCAATCTTCCAACTATATAACGTCAGTATTTTTAGGGTTATTTCTAAAGCATATTGTTTTTCTTTGTTTCAATGAAACTCAATTATTCAATTTATTCCAATCAGCTAGAGGCAAGCACTCATTTAGAACTATTTAATTATGGTTTATTCAAATGAACAATAACTGATTGAGAGCGTAGTAAATTCCTATTTCCAGGAAATTCAAAATGCGCTACACACTATAATAAAATTTTTAACACGTGGATAAAGATGTGTTTACAAACGATGTTTATCGTTTAGGTTTTTATCAAGTTATATCATACATTTTAATATAGTGTGTGAGTCGTTTATATATCAGTATCAATTATGTGTATATCCAGATGAATATGTATAAGTAGTATATAGATTTGGTGTGATGGGACGAGATGGGTTGGGACAATTAGCTATAAATACAGCGGTATAAAATGCATATTTTTTATGTATATATATATATGAAATATTTACTTTCAGCTGCAACTGATTGAATTAGATTAAAAAGGATACCGTCGGATTTGATCGTAAATCTGCCACACCCTAACTTTGAATCTCAATAGTTTATAAAGACACAGTTTGAAGTTCTGGACGTTTCTGTACATTTGGTTTGCTTTTAATTGAATGTCAAAATGGTTTTTGAAGTTGAACTAGCCTCAAGATCTATATCACTTTTGGGTATTTCGGGTGATATGTATAATCCTCATATCTTTTTCGTTTGCCTATTCTATATAAAAACTAATACTGTAGATCGATGCAGTTTTTCACCCTCTACAAAATGATATATTGCTCAAGTTTATGAGTAATTTTCTACCAGATAGTGTAGGGTCAAACTTGTGAAATAGGTTCTATTCACATACTACATTGTCATCTTTTAGATTTTTGTAGGATGCTGTTGTATTCAAAAATCAAAATAGCATTGAGAATCTTTATGATCAGAAACTGCACTGGCATATGCTCTGTTAAAATCTATATGGTTTTTGGGTGTGGAGTGTGGATGTGTATGGGGCATGGATAAGACCATGCAGGAATGAACGTCACGCTCATACCTACACTCACACCCACACCCACACACAGACACCCCTGATCGGTTAGGTTCGCAAAACTAATAGCGAATCATTTTCAAATGCATAATCAGAATCGACCACTGCCGACGGTGTAACGATAAATATGGGACCCTGAAGAGTTGATGTATTAAGACAAACTGGATAGAGGTGGAGTAGCTTACAGCCACTCTAGGCAATGATGTTTATTTACTTCTTCACATATCCAGAGTGTAACAACTTCATACATAACACACGTATATATAGGAGATAGATAGAATAGAGACAGGAGAGATATAATATATTATCACAATGGACAGAGAACAGAAGGAAGAGGAAGGAGAATCATCGAAGCGTGCCATCAATATCGGCACAGACGGTACTTGCATAAATAAACTATTGACGTCTAATTACTATTCCGGTGCAACTCTATCCCACATGATTCTTCTATTACACTATTTGCTTATTTTTCTTTTTGTTTGTAGGAAAATGAAAAGCATTTACCAATGGGTTTAATCTAAGTATGTTCATAATCTAAGACTTTTCTAGATTGATTGTCGATTGATATCAAGAGAGAACTATCCTGATGCAGTCTGCGTGTGATCGTTCCAACTTAAAATAGAACATTCACCAACATATGAACCACTCGATTTCCAAACAAAAACGCAGCACATTTTAATTTAGTACGTGTCGTAACCTAAATAACAGCGTATTAGGAATCAGCAAACACACCTCGGTAAAGCATTATCACAACGATCTAGGCTGTCAGTGAAAAAATGCAAGACATTCTGTTAAATTATCCATCCACCGGTACTTTTTGTTCATATTCCTCAACAGACACTAATGAGATAAATACATTTCTATATGTTCGACGGAGATCAATGATATCGAGTAAGTGTGCTGGATTGTGATACTTGCATTTTAGCAATGAGATCCAACATTTTTATATCTGGAATAGACACCGAACCTGTTTTTGTGTACTCAAAAAGTGAGTACACTATTAAAATCGGTCAGTGTGTCCGGCCGGCCGTTTACACGATAACTTTCGAAAGGAGAGTCAGATCGTGATGAAATTTTCTACACAGTTCAGTCTCATCAATGTCTCAGTCGAGTTCGAAGATGAGAAGGATCCGTCAAGAAATGGCTGAGTTATCGAAAAAATTGTCATTATTGACCAGACCATCCCTGAGGGGGAGTACAGAGATTTTTCAAAAANAAACGTTTTTCTCAGAATTATCCAGAACATATATAAATCGACTCAGTTTTTAATGCTGATTCCGAATCTGATACTAGTTTTGAACTAAATCGTGACTTTCTAACGAAATATCGCCTGAAAACGGTCTGAAAATGCACAAAAACTGTATCCAGAAACCAAAGTGCCTAATTGCTCATGATAATTTTGGTGTTCAGACATTCTAGAATGACTCATGTGTCGCATGTGCTTTTTGCAGTACACATAACTCTCGGATGAAATCCGAAGTTTCCACATTTATTTTTGCTAGATTCACATTTTATTCTTCATCGTGCTTTCAATTCTATATGACGAATTCACTGTGGGCCGGGATATAGATTGTCACAGAGTTAACTTTAGTCTCACCCTCATCCCAATGTATTTTTGTTTTACAGGACGGTTCATTTAATTTACTGTAAAGTTTGTCTCGTTCAACTATTGACCATATGGAGAGAGAAAAACAATTTCGTCGGAGAAATGTCAGTAGTAAGTAAGCAACAAGTAGCCGTTTCAACGGCGATAGGTAGCTAAAGTAAAATGATGATGCGTATGTAGCAATGGATTCTTGGCACAG
>OENM01003009.1:0-12333 GCA_900239745.1 Rotaria magnacalcarata
TTGTACCGATTAGAGTTTTTCTTTCAAATAAATTTGAAGGAATTTCTATTCACCTTCATGTATCTATTATAACTGTCGTAGTACATTTTTTGTACTTCTCGTACTTCTCGTACTTCTCTGTACTTCTCTGTACTTCTTTGTACTTCTCTGTACTTCTCTGTACTTCTCTGTACTTCTCTGTACTTCTTGGTACTTCTGTACTTCAGAAGTACAGAAGTCCGCTTTTCCCCCCTTGATTATTAATCCTAATATAATTTAGAATTAAAAACAAGACGAATCAACTCATCAATCTATCTTTTTCATATTGTTAAGACTCTTGTATCCCTCTTATCGGAATCTCTATAAATAATAAAGAAAAAAGATTGATCGAATTCCTATATAGTTTCACTTTAATTCATAAAATTCTAATGCAGATTTCATTTACAATATTTTTTCATATATTTTATAGACAAGTTCATTATTATGTTAACATTACCAAAGAACACTTGTTAATATTTTATACAGAAAAAATTGATTTTATCCAAATGAATGTTTATTTTATAGCGACGCAGCGCGCACTTTTTTCTTAAAGCTTATAGATTACCCAGGACGATGATTCCTGAAGCAGTATTCCGTGAATTTCCGGCGAAAACCCGCAGGAAACTCGTTGTTTCCTGCCGGAACCCACCGGGAAATGCCAGGAATTCAACGCAGGAATCGGGTAACCGTATCCGGCTACCAGTTTTACAGTAGTGTCAAACTTGAAACTTGAATTCAGTTGAAAATAGAAAATTTCAACTTTCAACGTGTGGCGATATATGTGTGAGTCACCATTCTTCGGAATGCTATTGGTTTAAAAGTTGAAAATTGAAAATTTCAATTTTCAATTGAATTCAAGTTTCAAGTTGGACATATATGCAGTTTTGACAGGTTCCTGTCGATTCCTCGCGGAACCGGATAAATCCGGTCACCGGATCCGTTCACAGGAATACTGCTTCCATGAAATCTCCGGAATACCACAGAACCGGCAGTTTCCGTGCCGGATTGCTCGACCTGGGTACTTTCAAAAAGAGACCAATTATAAGCATCTAATATCAGCTCTTGCAACACTATATATTAATTATTTATGGAAGAATCAGATTATTATGGGCTTTGATATCTGCATATATCTAGACATCACTTGAACTATATTTTAATGATAAACATGTTTCATTAAAAAGCCACAACTTGCATGCATCCAAATCGACTTTTACATAACAGGCAAGTCTGCATTTAAAAAGAGTCGCCTGACTAATAAAAAAAACCAGCTATCTGTTCAAAGGACGTGCATTCATAAAAAAGACTTCCACTTGCCATAAGTTCCACTAACTATCTGAAAGTCTAAAATTTATCATTTACAAAAGCTTGCATCCTCTAGACATTGCAGTCACTATTGAAAACTCATTCTTAACCCTGACACGACCACCTTAAGAACTATCACTTGTTGTCCACCTGGGGTCCGTGTGGACCCCAAGGTAGTAATATAGACATAATGAAGGTAGTAATTAATATGATATATTAGTATTTGTAGTTCGTGACTATTATGTTGTCGCAATAATAAGGAATAGAAAAGACCCTATATCCAGTTGCTTCAATCTTTATTTTCTTAAAAACTTTCTTACTACTCTGTTTTATTGTAAAAATGCTTCACAACACACATTACAAACGATCTTATGATGATCTGGGCAGCAAGTAATATTACATTTATGGCAACGAGTAATGACTTTTCGGTCCCTTTCCCTTGAACAAAGCTGACAACGTCGCTTTGAAACACCACCTGCAGCATTCTCAGACAATTTATTGGTAATAGGTAATCCGATTGTTTGTATAGCTAGTCGAACCTCTCTTTGCATTGCTTGTGGTTGTTGACAACGTTGATCCACGTAAGGATCGACGAGTTCATGGCCCAATTGGATTAAAAATAAGCGTCGACGATGTCGTTTTTTTCATTCCATTGAGGATTCTTTGTAATCCATACCACAAAAGCAGCAATACCACCGACATCGATTAGATTGAAGAAGAAAGTCATGGGCCATCGTTTAGTTTTTCGTTTACACGAGTATGTTTGTATCATCTGATGCATTCGATCGACGCCGCCTTTTGTATCATTATAATATAAAACTATGTCGGGTTTCCTTTTTTGCTCATTGTTGACGGCCTTGTCATGATGCATTGAAGACAGCAAAATCACAGCATGTCCTTTTTTTGGTACATAGCTAACCAATGTTAGTTGTCGATCAAAACAAAATATCGATGATTGCTCAGGACGCTGGCGATATGACTGCAGCTCACGTGGAATTTCCTTTTTATTTCGTCGCATAGTTCCAACAAGAGTAGTATTGAGTCCCAAAAGATCTTTAGCCAATTCTGCGCTAGTAAAATAGTTATCTGTAGCCACTGTCCTACCACTGTTGATCCATGGATGCACCAGTCGTTTCACAAGATCACGAATACGATTTGTATTTGCTGCAGCTGCTGTTTTAGGATGGTGCCCACGATAAACCTCACCGTTCAGTGGATATGCGGTGCTTGAATCACAACACCAAAATATCTTCAATGCATACTTTCCAGGCTTGCTTGGTATATATTGACGAAAGTTGCAACGACCACGAGTAGGAATAAGTTGTTCATCGACAGTTAGAGATCCACCAGGCATGTAACATATTTGTAATTGAGCCAAGAACATTACCCATGAATCTCTGATTGGAGCTAATTTATCTTCTTTCAATCTTTGGTCTCTAGTGCTTACATTGTCAAAGCGGCAAAAACGAAGCAAGCTTTTGAAGCGATTCTTTGACATAGTTGCTCGAAATATTGGTCCTCCATTGATCATCGACCATAGCTCATCGAGATCTTCATTTTTGGATCTATGAACACCTGCAAGAATCAAGATTCCTATGAAGGCCCATATTTCGTCGCTATCTGTTTCATTCCATTGATGCTCTTTGCCAGGATTTTGATCATTCCATTGCTTTATGACCCGATGAGCCTGCCGATTCGTTTCTCTAACAAGTAGAAGAGTCATTCCTTGCGTGATCAGTAGTTGAAATGCTTCTTTCACAGTTTGGATATTTGTCGCTGGTCGTCCAACACCACTTCGTTGCTTTGTAATATTTGCCTGTGCCACTTTTCGTTTTGGAGGCTCTTCTGTAGTCCATTGTCGTCCAGATTTTGACGAAAATATTTTAACTTCAGGTCGTTCCAATGGTGGTTCACGTTTACGTCGCCGTTTTGGTGGTTCTTCGTCACTTGTATCTTCTGTTGTAACATATGTTGTATCAGATTCATCACCGGAATCAGTTTCAATTGGAGCATCTGATTCTTCTGAGCTACTTTGATGACTGTCAGGTATTTCTAAGTTTTCTGGATCATTCGTCATATCACCACCTTCATCATCTGAATCTTCCTCGAATTGTTCAGCACATTCATTCCAATGTGTTGGTTGATTAGGATACAATCGCTTGGTTGAGTTCATTCTGTTTTTGAAATTTTTCATGCAGACAAGTTTCACAATGAAAAGATAGCATGAGAGCAGAGTATACGCTGAATGTAACAATATATTGTTGATGGTGATACTCGACTATTTATAGGATAGGCAAAACACTCCAGAAAGTAATAGAATAGCTCTCGAAAGCGATACAATGCAAAAATTAGAATATTCTAGAATCGACTACACTCTATAACACTTATAAGAAAATTCTGGGATATTCTTAAATAAATCATAGCAAAGATATAGAGCGGTAAATCTAAAAAATTACGGTGGAAAAATGAGTGTAAATCAGTAAAATGATATGGGATCCGGGTTGACCCCAGGTATACACTCTAAAAAAAATCCGTTTCCTACAAAACCCAACCCATCTCGGATACCCTCGCGGGAACCTTTTTGAGTTTTCGGAAGGGTTTCCGGTCTCCATCATGGGTTTCAATAATATCCTGCTGGTTTCCGAGCATTCGGAAACCCTTTGGTTTTAGAGAATACTAAATCGGAAACCCAAAAAGTATCTTCGGATACTTTTATCGTACTGTCGGATACTCGAAAGGTATAATAGGAAACCCATACTGAAAATAAAACCAACTTTTTACCTCACATGGTTTCCCAGAATACTTTTTTGGTTTCCGAAATTATTTATCGGAAACCAAAAGGGTTTTCGAAGCTTCTAGATCTATAGAAAGTATAATTAGAAACCTAGCTTGGTTTCCGAAGTACTTTTCGGAAACCAAAAGTGTATGCAAATTTTCTCATACTCGGAGAAGTATATTGGGAAACCCAAATTGGTTTCCGACTTTTTTCAAACTTTTGAAGATTTCGAAAATTAGGAAAATCTTCGAAAGCGTTTTTCTTATTTTATGTTAGAGTCAAAAGCCTTTTCTGAAAAAGAAACGTTTACTGTTTAGTACAAAGTGTTTGTCTAGCGATAACTAAATCTAAAACATCGGTATATTTTTAAACACAGTCNTAAATAAAATATCATAAGTTAATGTAAAGTAAATACATACTGTTCAACATTGATTTAGATTAGCGTAAATACGTCAAATTTAAACATGTCATAATCCGAAGAAAAATTGAACGTGAATGCTGGCCGTTCTAAGTAAATAATATACACAAATAAGATAATGTGAAGAAAAAACTTACCGTTTAATTTCGATATTGATGCATCCATATGGATAACATATAAATATACCACAAGCTGCAATCATTTCGAGTTCAATATCAATCTCTATCAGCCATTATAAGAGAAATTTAGATATGCCATAATCTATAGAGCAACCTAAATATCAAACTCGTTCGATCTAAATAAGTAAAACGCCTCTATAAGATACTATGAAGAAAAAACTTACCCTAGAATTTTGATTTCAATCTACCTAAATAAATAAAATGCACTTGGATCGGGAAATATAAAGAAACACAGTTCAACTCCGATTCTGATCCATCTAATTAAATAAAACGTCAATATTCGGCAACCTGTATAGACCTATAGCTCGATTTTAATTTGGATCGGGTTAAATAAAGTATTCCTGTACACAGTAATAGGGCAAAAAAGCAAGTGTAAACTGGATCCATCTAAGTAAATAAAATTGAAATAGTCAGTAATTAGAAAAAGAGCTTACCTTTGAATGTTGCTTCACATATAAATAAGCACACATAAGCGCACCGCATTGTTTGAAGATTTAAATGTACATTTCCTATTCGACCTGTCTACATAAAAAAGATATAAATATTCCAAAGTATAAAGAAAAAGCTTACAGTTCAATCTCGATTCAGGCTCACCTACACAAATAGAATAGATCGGTAGCAAACTTTATAAAGATTTACGCTCACATATCGAATTTGACTCACCCTAAATAAATAAAATTTATATATAGAATATTTGGAAAACGTTAGACTTGAATCTCTGAGCACTTATAGAAATAAAATATTATACATTGTTTACATATATATGCTTACAGTTCCATTGTTCCATTGTAATCCACCCGCATGCATGAAATATACATATATCAAAATATATGAAGATTTCCAATTGAACTTCGATTTTTATCAACCTAAAAGACAAAACAATAAATATTTGATAATCTGAAAAGAAAATACGCACATCCGCTTAGCATATATACTTCGTCGAACTTTGTATTATTTTGTGTCTCNAACCCCCTGAGTACGAGTACGAGTACGAGTACCAGTATCGAACCCTGAAGGTACACAATAAAATAAATAGTAAAATACAAAAAATCTATTTCTCTATTTGTAAGTATCTAAAAACTATCAAACGGTATTTCACTCTATCTTCTTTAATAGTGGCAAAATATGTTTACCGTAGCATAGGATATCACTACTTGTTGCAAAAATATTTAGTTAGAAAATTAGACTTATATGTTTACAATTACAATATGTCACATATTTGTGTGAAAAAATGTTTCAATAGAAAAAAGTGTTATTTTTATTTTCTTTTATTATCAATTTTCAAGTAAATTACGTTATAACAAGACTTTATTACATTTGAGAAAAGTAAGTAAACAAACATTTTTTGTAGATAACGATGCTCGATGTGAACGCATAAGAAAACCACTTTGAGAAAAAATTCGTTCTATTGGAGCCGATGTAGCCGGCACTGATAAGTATTTCAAACCAAGTTGATATAAACATGGATAAATGTGTTTCTTCGAAAACAGTAAATTTTCATCATTACTTTCTTCGCACAAATAAGCATCAAGTTCAATTAAAATTTTCAACTTATCATTGAAAGAATTTTTTTTGGTTTCGTTAAAGTAAGGAAAGAGACATTTTCTTTTAGTAAGTGATTCAATGCTATTTGTAGTTTCATCAATATCACTTGCTTTTCTTTCGTTCGATACATCGGCTTCCACACTTTGTGACATAGAAAGATTTAATTTAGAAAAAAAACGAACAAATGCTCCGCGAAGTTTTTCAAGAACACGCATTTTTACAACAGTATGAAGATTATCTAGCCATAATAGTTTAAAACGTCCATCAAAAAGTGGAGAAATAACAAAAATTATATCTGAGAAGCGCTCAGACATAGAAAAAGAATCGAAAGGTACATCAATTTCAAAATGACGAAGAAGTCCACTAAATCTAGCTTTAATGGATGAAATAAGAGCTTCACACAAACAAGTTAGAATTAAAGTGGAAGAACTAAGTTCACGTTGTAGATCATATAAAATACTGAGTACAGTAGGTGCAACCAGGGTAACAGTTGCATAAGATTCACCCTGAGTTAATACAGTAGCTTGATTAAACAGCTCAAACAAAGATACAAATTCTTCTAAACTTTTTCTGTCTCTACTGGTAAGTATGAGATCATTTTTTTTTAAATCAGTTAAAATTGAATTAAGAGTTGACGATGGAATGTTGATGACTTTCTTTACTGTTTGAAATTGGCTGTTCCACCTAGTTCTGTTAGCTTTTGGTATTCTATGATTGACTTTTTCCAATCGTTCCGCAAATTGTGTACTACAATGTGCAAGCCGAGCCAACTCAGCTACCTTCTTAAGAGATGATAAAGCTGTACCACTTGCTTTTATACCATCATTAACCACCAGCTGAAGAGAATGACTAAAACACGGTAAACGCATAAATTCTTCTTCAGCTGGTGCATTCAATGTTGTTTGATAAACACTATCATCAACTTCATTTGCTTCTAATCGTTTGTTTCCATTGGAACCACAATCATCAGATTCTTCATCATTTGATTCAGATCCCGATTCATCATCTTCTGTAATTTCATTAAAATAATCTTCGAATCCGGGTAAAATAATATTATTGAATGCAGCCAGGTTATTACTGGCATTGTCTGTAATCAAACGAACAACTTTACCATTTAAATTGTACAGTTGTATAATACGATCGAATTCCGCTGAAAGCTTTTCACTTGTGTGTTTTCCTTCGAGTTGTTCGAATGAAAGTAAAAACGATTTATATTTATCATTAATAATAGTGTGTAAAGTTACACCAAAATAAGACCGCATACGGCGGTCAGTCCACACGTCGAGTGTTAGACTTACATAGGTTGATTGCGCGCATATTTCCTGTAATTTTTTAATGCATCTTTGATGCAATGTGGGTAAAAATGAACGAGTAATGTCACGTCTATGAATAGGTTTATATTTTGGGTCGACATCATTCATAAAATTCTTGAATGAAACGTGATCAACAATCGACAATGGCATGCCCATATTAACTATAAGGTTTTGAATAATACTGTTGTTCAGTTGTTGTTGTCGTTTGTTATTTGTTGAATCTATATTTAAAAAATACTATATTCTTATGATATTCATAGAACAAACATAGAATAAGAAATGCACGATATATCTCTAGCACCAAAAAGGAACTCAGAAGTGATAGAATTTTTTTCCATTAACTTAAGCTGCATCACTAATATTTTTTGTCGTCTCATCATCGTTATGAAAGTAATCGATTCTACTTATACAGAAAAAAACTCACATTTTTCACCATCAGGACTAAAAATATTGTTTATTTTTGGTTGATTTTCAGGTATAACAGATTGATCCTGATCATTCTTCCATTGATCAAAAATATGTTGATGCTTATTCTTCAAATGTTTTAAAAAATTTGAAGTTGTTTTATAACTATCAGTGATAATCAATCGACAGTTTTTACATTTCGAAGACCATCTTTTTTTTNNTTTTTTTTCCATATTAATACATAGGTCCGAGTAAAATTCTTTAATTACCGATGGACATTGAATATCATCTTGCATAGTAATAAAACTCGAATTAGATTTGTTCTTAAGTGTAGTTGAGTTACTGGCCATAATAAATAAAAGTCAATAACCAATAACAGATGATAGATGATGGAAAATTAATAAATTGAGATGAATTCGAGAATAATAACAACACCAGGTAGAAAGATTTTCAATATAACAATGACAACAAGAATAACAAATAAAAAATGCGTCCAGTTAAAAAACAGACAACCAGAGATAAGAAGTTGTTCAAGATAACAATAGCAACAATAGTAGCAAGCAGAAATTGTTCACAATATATATCGAAATAACAAGACAATAGGACTTATTGAAACAAACGACTTTACTAATATAAAGCGAAGAAGAAAAGAAAAAAAGACTAATGGATTATTTAAACACCAATCCTATTTATAGTATTAGTAATAGAATATGAGTAAACTAAAACGATAACAAATAGAATAGAATATAGCGACTATTATACAACTTTCTGTCGTATAAATACTGAAATGTACCATACTATCGATTGAGAAGAAGTCATCAGTAATTGGCTTCAGTTTTCAACAGAGCACAGACCTGATAATTTTTCAATAAAAATCGAGCATATTTTTAAATGGTGAAAGATAGCACTGTCCTGTATGTTTACGATCAGTGACCCTCGAGTACGAGTACAAGTACGAGTACCAACCACCTGAGTACGAGTACGAGTACGAGTACCAACCACCTGAGTACGAGTACGAGTACGAGTACCAACCACCTGAGTACGAGTACGAGTACGAGTACCAACCACCTGAGTACGAGTACGGACAAAATCGTACTCGAGTACGAGTACGGACAAAATCGTACTCGAGTACGAGTACTTCGAGTATTCTGCCCAGCTCTGAACTTACCTTTGTATGAATCATCATTGAGGGTGTGGGTGTGACTAGCTACCATAATCTATAGATTTCATTGGAACAACCCAAATCATCAGATGGCAAATAATTTAAAGAGATTCTCAATTGAACACATCACACGACCGGTTTCGCCCTTGCTTAGGGGACTCATCAGGTATGCTCTCAATTGATAATTACAAAAAAGTTATAAACCCTTCAATTTAAAATTCAGAAGAAGTTTAAAACAAAAACAAAAACGTAATAACGAGAAAAACTTTAATAATTTAAAGAGATTCTCAATTGAACACATCACACGAGGGTGTGTGGGTGTGGGTGCGGGTGTGAACAGCAGTCAAGACTAGTTTCATCCTTGCTGAAGGGAATCAATAGTTGACAAAATATCTGCATTATTAAATTAAAATAAATTTTACAGAAATCACAAGATAAAAATATATCTGACTTATATATAGAATTAAAAATAAACTCATACATATAAGTTGATAATTTCAATAAACTGTAGTGTTAACAGCTGTCATGATGCATAGATTTATTGTCTTGTGTTCGTATGTTAATTTTTTTCCAAATTCTTTGTAGAAAAATATCTGAAAAGAAAAAAGAAATTTTAACTTTATTGGTGATAGGATAGTATTAAGTTTTGAAGAATTGTGACATATTTTATTTTATTTTATAGGATGTATGAATGAATTATTGATATGGTTGTTTTTTTCGAAATGTTTATGATCATGCTTTTGATACTTTCGTGGATTAAACGTCCTGAGTAGCGAAAATAGCTTGTCATTTGTATTTGGTTGATGGAGGCTCGGGGATAATTGTAGTTTGTTGTTGATTCATAGTTTATTTTTCGAATTTATCTAATTAATAGTAGTAAAGGAAATGTTTAAAATATTTTATATAAAGGAATCATTTAAATTGTTTTTTGCTACAGTTGTTTGACTTACTTTTGATTATTGTTGTGTTTTGTAAAAATTTTTTATTCGGCCGTTTGCGTATCAGTTCATTGTGTGTTTGACGACGAATGCGGTTACCGACGATTAGTTTTGTGTACATTGCTGGTGTATCCTTAAATGTATCATGGTATACTTGATGCATATCTCGTTTGCATGTTTTGAAACGTTTTTCATAGGTAAAATGAGTAAAGAATTCTTCGTTAATGTTTGAGATGTTTTCTTCAGATCTTTTTGGGTCTGGGTTTGGTTGTTGTTTCTCATCATCGTCTAAGGGGTCGTTGTCAATGTCAGCCAGTGCTGCACTCAATGCGGCTTGTGTTCGCCGAGGTGTTGGTTGACCTAATATCTGTTTTCGCAGAAGAAAATATTTTTGTTCGTTATCGATTAATGGTAGAAATGGTGATTTTGATATATATTCTGAAAAGTATTTGTGGAATTCATTTTCAATAAATGTTGATGGATAAATAAATAATGAACGATTGAAATAGAATATTTCTTTTTATAAAATGTGAAATAGTGACTGACCCATTATACAATAACATCAATTTAATGTAACGTCGTTTATAATTAAATGCTTCAAATGTTGATGAATATCTTGTTGCACGTTCACTAGAAGTTTTGATAATATTTGAAAAAACATGTCGAGGATGATCAGATATAAATGATGTAACATATGGTTCAGCTGAAGGTTTATGATAGACAGATGTAGATAGTATGCCATTATTATTTGTAAGTTGTACATCAAGAAATGGAAGACTATTACCAATTTTATAGTCTAATTTAATATTTGGATGCCATGTATTCAAATCATCCAATAATTTTCTTAATTCTTCTTCAGATCTATTCCAAATCATAAAAATATCATCAATGTATCTATAAGAAAAAAATTAGATAATAGTCATAATTTTAAATTTCAAATATTTGGTCACTTACCGTCCATAAAATTCACCTGTCTTCGTTTGTTCTTCAACAATATTTTTTTGCCATTTTGACATAAAAATATTAGCTAAAGTTAATGTCAATGATGAACCCATAGCACCACCAGTTGTTTGTTTATAAATTTTTTTACCATAAGCAAAAACATTGTCTTTTAGAATAATTTAAGCTAATTTTTTTATTGTATCAATACTAATTCCCTTCACTTTTC
Source organism: Rotaria magnacalcarata (assembly GCA_900239745.1). Classification (NCBI taxonomy): domain Eukaryota; kingdom Metazoa; phylum Rotifera; class Eurotatoria; order Philodinida; family Philodinidae; genus Rotaria; species Rotaria magnacalcarata. Next base: position 11,225 of record OENM01003009.1, read on the forward strand.
TATAACCATGAATATGAAGAAATGTCATAGGAGTATCTAATGTTTCTTCCTGTGGTAACATTGTATATAAATTACGAATATCAAATGTACAAAGAAGAGTTGTTGACTTTAAGAGGCCTTTTTTTTATATTTTGAAAGTTCAGTAATTAAAGAAGCACCATCAATAATAGTTGCATCATTGCATTTAGCATCAAATATAGGTCGTAAAATTTTGTCTAAGAATTTTGAAATTTTTGTAGTTGCAGCATGAATAGTACTTTCAATTGGTCGAACTGGTATACCATCCTAAAAATATAAATTAAATAAAAAATTAAATATTAATGGAAACTTTAAAAAAATTTACTTTATGCATTTTAGGATTAAAATATAAATGAGCTAATTCACATGTTGTTTGATCAGGCATCATTTGTTCATATTGTCATTTACGACTAAGATCTTTTCCACGAAGTGTATTGAGTAATTGTATAACTTTATCTAATATTTCATTGAATGGATTGTACGATAATTCTATGAATGCATTTGTGTCAGAGAAAGATTTTGTAGCTTTTTGTTCAAATTCAACAGCTGAGCCAATATAAAAATTATTTCCTTTGTCCGTGACACGAATGATAAGATTCCTATTTTGAATTATTCGTCGAATTGATCCAAGAATNTGTGCTTGTTCGTGGCTTATTAATTGATCTTTATATGATAATGGAGTAAAATAACTTTGGTTAAGATAATCGAGAAGATGATCTGAATATTGTTTAAAAATTGCATTGTTTCGTGGTATAAGATGAGGATATCCGGTGAGGTGATTTTCAACTTTTGAATAAATATCTTTATGTTGATTTTTTATTTCAGTTTCTTGTTGACATTTTGGACGAATAGCACTTTGATTCACTCTTATATAAGATGGACCTAAGTTAATAGAAGACAAAAGAATTTTAATATTTTTTAGAAAATTATCTTACCAAATGAAAGATAATTCCATTGACGTTTATCAAATGGATTAGAAATAAGATTGAGATAGGGTTCAGGTGAAACACCAATAACATTTTTTGTTGATGATGAACGTTGACGATTTTGAAGTATTATTCTTCGAAAAGATGCCATTTTATCATAAATAT
>OENM01003011.1:0-12588 GCA_900239745.1 Rotaria magnacalcarata
AAAATTCATAACAACGATATGCCATCGGATCATAGTACATCGAAATCAAATGGTAGTGGTCCAACAATTGAAGAACTTGATTAAACAAAACAGAACATATCTAATCGCCAATGTCTGATCGATTTTTATTTTTTCATAGTAAACGAATATATGGAAAAATATTTACTTTTTTTATTAGAAATAAAATATTTGAAAAGAAAGTCAAAGATTCTCTGACAAAATGACTGAGTAGAGAATATATTTTGATGAGTGATCTCATGATTGATATAGTTAGGTTATTTTCACTATAGACAAGCACCTAAAACAACAACATTTGATTCATACGCTTCATATAATAAAAACTTTCAGCATGTGTTTAACTTGATCATATTTTTCAGTTGAGGATTAGCGACGCTCACATCGTGAAGCGTCACACTGAAGAAAGTATGCCGGACATTGTGCAAAAAACGATCAAAAAGAACATTACAAACCTTTGGCAGAATTAAAAATACGATCATGAAATCTTGTAAATCGCTGAGCACTTGCTGTACCATCAGTTTAGATAGTGGGATATATGCTTCAATTTCTGAGACTACGTAGTTCGTACACGGCATTCACTTAATGATTAATGCAACAAGCACATGCATATCACAGGCGACTTGCATATTTTCATACAGCTGGCATCTACTAGAATAAATATATCCAAAAATAAAATCTACCAATACCAATAGGAATACATTTTATGCTCAGTATTATATTCAAGTCTGCAGTAAAACAAATGATGTTCGATAGACATTATGATTGCTTAGATATAGTTGCATAGCCTGTTCTCAAACATTCTCACACCCACTAGAGTCCATCGGATCCGACTCTGAAAATTTTACTGGTGGGGTTTCGATTGACAGAAAAAATTGACTCATATACTAATAACTTATGAGTTATTTTTGAATTTTCGTTCGTTTTATTCAAAAAATCCTTTCATATATGAGCTCTGGTGTTTGACTGTGAGTGAGTGTTGAACTCTTTGTCTTATCAATACACGCTAGTACTCGCACTCATCCTTAGAGTGAGGCGATAATTGAGAATGGTATAATATTTTCAGTCACGGGAATGTAGGTGTAGCTGAATCATCTCTTTGATGAAACTGATAAGAATTTCTTTCAGTCGACTATCGTCTACTGACGTCATTTACAACATGAAAGTGTCCCATTAAACATTTCGATAAATATTCAAAACGACAAAATACAAATGGAAAAATCATGGTTTAGTGATTTCTTTTTGACTGTTCTACGTTTAGCAGGTGGTTGTGCATGCATCCTGTTCATTCCTTGTGTTGTGGTCGGTTCAATGGGAGCTTCTAATTATGCAAATAATCGAAGCTTTCGGAATGCACATACACATACAACATGTCTTCTACTCAATTATACAGTGTTTAAATATAGATGCCAATCATGTGATCAAGATACATGTTCCTACTACACTTGTTTTGATGAAAATTTCGAATTCTCATATCCTATTTCCAATCAAACAGTAGTCAGAAGTAGATTCAGCAGTATAAGCAAGAAAACTACACACAAACAGACACAAGTATAGTTTGATGTTCTTTAGTAGTTACACAATTCTGATTTCTTTTGTTTTTCTACCAGATTGGTCAGAATTATACTTGTTACTATACAACAAAACAAGTTACTTCAGTCATTTTTGAACTGCCAAGTATAAAAACTCCATTGGTTCAAATATGTGTTTCATTCGGACTTCTTGGTTTACCTGTAATATTTATTTTTCTGTCTTTTTTTGGTGGAATCGCGGCAGCGATGGATTGTAGCTGCTCATGTTCGCCAAATATAAAACGTTTTACTACGCAAATTTTTGATAAGATGCGAATGAAAAAGTCCGCTGCAGTAGAAAATAACGTAGAGCTAATCGGCATTATACGATGTTGATATTTTATTATATACTTACAGTAATCTTATGTATTTAATGATATCTATGCTGTAAAATAAATATGAAACTGATTTTTATTTCTTAACCATCTCAGTTTCAATATGCAAACATTTATTTGCTGCTCGATTCTGTCAGAAAATATTCAGTGAAGTTAACTTTTTCGTTTTGAAAGGCTGCTGCTGATGTTTTATATAATTCTTAGTACTACTCTAAATTTCGCTCCAAATACAACTTCAATTTTAGTCGAGAGTATAATTTAAAACATATGATTTCCCGTTTTTCTTCGGAATCAAATAATGGATATGGTACTTGTGGTATATTAGGCAGTATTACATTGTATCGTACGTGTCCTAGATAAAAACAAACGAAGAAGTATACCAAACTTTAAAAGGTTGCTCACGGAAGTACGCATCGTTGAGGCTTCGTAAAAAGTTCTCCCCTTGAGGGAAGAGTGTGGCTCGGTTTTATTTTCACTGACACATAGCTGCCATTATAGCAACCATATCCACACTCTCGGTCACACCCTCAAGATATATTGCATCAAGTCAAACATAGAGGTGATTGAAACTGGTTGAGATGTTTCAATGAAAAGTGATAACAAAAAAGCGAATGGATCGCTTTTGAGACAGTAATCAAGAAGCAAACGTTCACCGGATTGTGCAATCAATTTGCACGAAAATTTTCAAACTGATGAAAACCTATCACATATTGTAAGTGCCGTTAACCTCAGAATTACAATATTGATTTTGAAGAATTCTATCGTCTGAAAGACAAATAGGGTGGGTGTGGGTGTGGGTGTTCGTATGAAACAAGACATGACCCACATCCACACCCAAAATTTTATCAATATGTACTAAAATGTCTGTATATATGCGATTGTTTAATACGATCAGCAATAATCAAGCTAAAAATAGAATTTCTATAGACAAATTTAAAAAATAAGCTTGTGTTAGCACAGCTCATACGTGGCTGAAATATGGAACTCTCATATATTCTTTAGTCTCATAAAACAGATACAAAATGCAAAAAGTGAAATATGTTTTGTAGGCTAGAGTTGATTTCGAAGAAAATCGCTTACTTATTTATTTTTGCACTTAGAACAGAAAGGTTTCATTTTTTGTTTCTACAAGCGCTCTATTATTTGTTTGCTGCTTTTGCATTCATTTTTTCGTTTTCCTAATTTAACATTTCTATTTTTCTAAGCATTGGTTTAACTACTAAATAAGTCCGTTGTACATATTCTTCACAATATACAGCACACTCCAATGAACTATTATATATCTCAATAAGTTCATCAACACAAATATTAATTAATTAATTCAAGCTTTTCATGTTGATTGCTGATATGATTACTGTGGTAAATCAAAAAGTGCATTAATTAGAATATTCATAAACATATTCTAGACATTTTAATTTTGAGAAAATCTTTAAGCTATTCTAGAACTCGATGGGGCAGTACAAATTTTCCCGTCTATGCCGTTCAATTTATTTTACACTTACTAAGAAATTCTGGCAAAGGAATACGATGGTTTTATTATTCCATGAGACTATCGGGTGGTTCAGTATGAAGTTTAGAAATGCTTTTAATCAGCTGGCAGCATGAATAGATTCATCTTGTCGAAAATAATATAATCCCTTGTACAACTGTTTTCTTGAATATATGACCGAATTGAAATAAGCATTGATTTATTTAATGCTTTTTGTTTTATAGCCAATAGACAATAAATTCGATTATTTCCATAATCACTCAGCGAATTCAATCAAAGACATCAACGTTCAAGTAGAAAATGATCATAAACGATCGGCAAAAATTGAAATTCATCCAACAAAACATTATAAAGTACTTTCGATATTTATTTTCTTCTACAGAAATCTAAATAGACAAATCTTGTTCTTCTGTTTCTTGGTAGGATACAGTTAGTCACGACTTCTCTTCAATACAAAATACCGATGCTGATACAGTGAAATTTTCTACTTCGTCTTTTTCTTCTATTGAATTTTTTTAATCTAAATTAGTTGGTAAACAACTATCCAGACGAAACTAAATCGGTTGAAAGCAATGGTCGAAGGTATGAAAATAGAAAGGTCACGATCAATGTCTTACTCTATACTCTTTATTTATTAGATATTTTGAAAATTATGTATTCAAATATATGAGATGTTGCTGTACATGTACACCTTTGTGCATGTTTTTGCCTTTGATTTTCTTTATTTTGGTCACGTCAATCAGTGCTGCAAGTATTATAGCCTTGTTATTATCAACTAGAATAACGACAACAAGTATTATTTTATTTTCATAATTGAAACCTCATAAGTATCGTAGTGTCTATTTGGAAAAATATTTTTCATGTATAATAATGCCTTGCAAGCTGAACCAGCAGCTAAGAATGACATTATTTGAGAAAGTGGCACATTAATAGATGAAATCAAGAGTTTTTCAGTAGAAGCTAAAATTCGATTATCATAAATTATATCTACACTAGAATCGTATGCAACACATGTTCAATTTAATAATCTGAATAAGGAAACTCCTATTAAAAAGTCATAAAAAGAAACAAAGCATAGAGGAAAAAATTAATGTGATGCATCCATCATGAATTCGAATACAACTAAGGAAAAAAGACCGTAAAGAACAAATATAATAATTTGAATCAAGTATATTATCAATGTAGTAGTCTCATGCATCAATCACGATAGCTTAGATGATAGATTTTAAACCTGTGCTCTTTAAGCAATCAAATATATATCTTTCGCACTTCTAGCGACCAAATTAATGACCACAAATGTGTCCACGCCGAGTGTTTCCACCAAAACCACCAGAGCAGTAACTGCAACAACAACAACAACAACTACTACAACTGCAATTACAGAAAAAATAACTGCAAGCGTATCAACCAGAACTGTCATCACAGCAACCACCACTAGCAAAGCTACTACAGAAATGACCACCACAAAAACTACAACTACAACTACAGAAATGACCACCACAAAAACTACAACTACAACTACAACTACAGAAAAAATGACTGCAAGCTCATCAACCACAAGTGCTATCAGAGCAGCTACCACTAAGAAAACTACTACAAATATGACCACTAGAAAAACTACTAGAAAAGTTACAACTACGACAGCGACGGCAACACTAACAAGTAGGTCACAGCTAGGAATTATTTTTCAACGAATTGATATTAATTCTTATATCGATAGCTGCTACATGCACACGTTCATGCGATTCACAGCAGACGTGTATCCAAGGGTATTGTTTGGATATAGGACATCTGCTATGCGCTTTGACATGGTCCCCATCAATTGATGCATATTTAGTCGTTACAACTCCAACTGGCAAAACAATTTACGATATTACTTCAAGGGACTCTTCATATTTTGATGGGGCTTTATTCGAAGGCTACGGTTTGAACTACAAAGAATTAGATACTGTTTATTGGCCAATTGATGGTTCACTACCACCATCCGGCACTTATTATGTTTGTTCTGCGATAATTTCAAGCAGTTCAATTATTAGTAGTAAAAATCCGCTCACGATCACTTCTCACATTATACGTCCCTCTGGTGTTGTTCTCACTATGACACGAACATTCACTTTTCCTACAAACAAAACGTTTGTTTGTACGAAAAATTCAAGTTATCTAATCGGTTCATTCGTTTATCCGTAATAGCCAATTACGAAAATCTATTTTATTCTACAAATAAAACGAGAATCATCATAAATGTTTTTTTTGCGTGTCCAATATTTATATCGTGCCGTTTTAGAAAATGTACAATTGTTTCGAGCATTTAATGATTTCAGAATAGTCAGTCATCGTAGCGGTCGGTGGTGTTTTTGAGCTAGTCAGTAGAAAAACAAATGAAGGTCATTGATATTTATAATACGCATGTTTGATGAAATCACATTTAAAACACATTTTGCAGATAATAGTAGTGACGTTTTCCTTGCTATCGCAGACATCACTTTCATTTGTTTGTTGTGAATTATTTTAAAATTATCATGCGTTTAAATCAAGAAAATAATTTAAACAAAATAATAGTGCACATGAAGTGTTAAAGCATTGTTATATTGTATGAAACACAATCAAAACAATTCGATTAGTAAGAAATACATACGTATCGCACTACTTAATGAATGTTGACATATTAGTGTATCTAAAAACAAGAAAGGAAGCTGTTAGCACAATCCGTGTAGAAATAAAGCATCAAACACGATATGGAAAGGCTGGAGATATGCGAGAATTTCTATCCTATAAACTTTTTCGCCCCTTTCAGATTGAGTTTCACGAAAACGCGGAGAAAACCACATTTGGTGAGCAAGTGCAACGAGAGAGCCATGGTGTGATTGATAAAAATTTTACATCGATCGATCATCTCATATATTCATGATAAGAATGTTATTAATTTTTCAATTGAAAAATAAAATATAATACATTGCTCTTGACTTTCGGCGACAGTTGATAGTTCTAATGAAATGTTCGATTTAGAAAATGAGCACAAAGTAGGAAAATCATTTTACGTATTCAGATTCGTATTTCTCATCAGCATATTGACTGCTTTGTACTTTATCTATTGATACATGACATTGTATGTGATTATTGAAATTGCCACGACGACATTGTGAATAATAGAAAAAAAATTGAACAATAAAAATCAAGCTTAGCAGTAGAGAACAGCGTCAACAGTATTTATCTTAATATGAATGAACTCTGATTCCAACCGTATCACTAACAATTCGCATAGTACTTAAAACAAAAATCATATTTATTTCTGATCAACAAAAAAAAATAATAAAAAAAAACAGATATTTTCAGCTCAATAATACAAAAAGAAAAATTCAGACATTATTTTCTCTTTAATGCATCATATGGAGTACAGATTTTCAAACATCTTACCTTCTCGAAATTTTCGGTTCGATTTCCTTACATAGGTGATTTGTCGAGCCAAATGTGTAAAGAATCTTGATTATATCTATGCGTTACATCACTCAACAGTGTGTGCCATTCGGTTAAGGAAAGTACTGATAAAGGTAGTCTTCGAAATGTGACACTAGACAAATGCTGCAATCGCTCAAGTATCAAATAAATGTCAGTCAACGTCTTTGCTTCGATATCCAAATGTTTGACATGATGCGGTACTAGTGAACAAATGTTCTCAATTAATAAAGAATCGACAATAAAATCGTGTTCAAAAAATATTTCAAGTGAACGAATATGATTTGTTTCTTTTAAGAGTTTGCTCAATTGCTCTTGTGTTTTCGAAATGTATTTTTGACGATCCGAAAGTAGAATTCGAAGTTTCATGACTTGAGAAAAATCGACTAATTTCGAAGTAGAAGAATGCAATGAATCCAATACATATTGAGAAAGTTCGAGTTCGACTATTCGACGGAAAAAGTATTCACTAGATTGTTCATTCTAGATAAAGATACATGTTTAGCTGGCTTATTACAATTGTGAAAATTTCTTTCTCATAGTTCTTTGACAACTTTCAATGCTTACACAAATATTCTGAATTGTAGTGGAAATAATAACGGGACCATTAAAATTGTATTCAAGTCTGGTTATAAAATCTGGTGTTGAACATAGAAGAACTTCTTCCATTATATCGTCATAGACGCAATTGACAGGCCAATGTTTTTCGTTGAACCAAAATGGTGCTCGAAATTGAATTGCACTCAATTCAATCACACGACGGTTTTGTGAACGAAAGCAAAAGTCGAATCGATTCAGTGACGGCAATTTCGTTCGAATTAATTTTTCCCATCTGGAACCATTGAATATGGCATCATCTGCAGAACCTTCAAGTCTTAGGTGAACAAGCGAAGGCGTTAGACAAAGAAACGACTCGATTTTGTCCATTGACAAGAAAAGTTGTCCCATTGATAACGAGGTTAGTTGTGGATACGACGTCGATAGATACTCATATTCATTATGAATGTCTAGATTGAAACTGCACAGAACGATAGTTCGCAGCTGTGACAAATGACGAAGAATAGTACAAAATTCTTTGTACGTACAACGATCAATTGTCAGATGTTTTATACTGGATTCTCTAGGCCAAATAAAACTATCAGATAACAACCAATCAATCGTACACTTAAATCTTCGCAAAGTAGGTCGTGACATAGCTGATGACAGAATATTTAAGGTAGTGCTTGGATGATTTGAAGAATGTGATCGTTCAATTGATAGTGAGATGAGAGAATTGTGAATTGCATGATTCAGAATTCTGTTTAGACTGTCATCCTCTATTGCAAAAACAGTAAGTGAACGAAGTCGAATGAATTGACGGGTGTCAAACAAAGTGAGAAACAGTTCGATTTGACCTGGTGTTTCGTCATCATTAGATAAAATAAGTGAAATAACATTTTCAGGACGAACAATGCGACACATATGATGAAAATCAGATTTAGAAATCGATCGAAAATTGAGTATAAGTCTCTCGTAAGTGTTTGTAACTGCTCGTAGTCGAGTACACACATAGCCAAGTGATAGTAGTATTGTTCTTGTATCGAGGTAATCAAAAATAAGGTGAACAAGTTCGACCGAAAGAGTAAGCAATGAGGATAGGTTGTTTTTGGACATTGATACTGTTTAGTTGATCGAAAGAGAATGACTCTTATTTATTTATTTATTTCACAATCACATAGTTTTCAATAGGTGAAAAGGAAAAAAGAATTCATCCACACTGAGAATTCGGCATGTGTCACAAGTGTACTCAAGATGGTTAACAAGGGAAATATTTATTTCTTGTACAATTTTTTTCCAATGTACTACTACGCCTGCTGCGCTGAATTTTTTTTTGTTTATTGTCAAGGCTGGAATTGATGATTAGATTCGACTCTGAGGTCTACTATTTATCGTCAGATGAGGTCGCTCGTTTAACAAAACAAACGATGAATAAACTGATCAAGTAAATGTACTATCAATTGAAATTAGTTTTTGCAGAAAAAGTCCATTTTAATACAGACTGGCTCACGAGTACAATTCATTTGTTTTATCTCAACCTATACGTGATGGTTGTATTTGAAGTTTATGCCTTTCTTTATTCGAACGATTTCTGCAATCTATTACAGGCATTACAATTATAGCGTTTAAGGTTTTAATTGTTGCAATTGATAGCGATAACGTTGAAGATTTGGATGATCATCGGGCAAAGTCTTTTTAGCAGTATTCACAGCCAATTCGAAATAGTGTATCGCCATGCAGTTATCGAATTGATGTGCATAACTCAATCCCATAGCATTATAAATTTCCGGTAATAAAGAATTTTGTTCTTGTTTTAAAGCAAAATCGAGTGATTTTTTCAATATTTCCAAAGACATTGTCCAATTATTTTGCCGATAATATACTCGACTTGCGCTAAAAAATATACTTACCATCGATTCTTCGACTTTTCGTTGAAGCAACATATCAGATGATCGATTTTGAGTGTACAGTAAAGTAGCGTCTTCAAAATACTTCATTGCCATCTGAAAATTTCCTTGTCTCGAGTTGACCGATATGAGAGTATTCAGTGAGTTAATGCGTTCCAGAATATTATCTGTTGAAGTCAATTCAAGTTTTTCAATGCTTTGTCGTATACAACGATCTTGCAAATCGGGTTGATCGGGTGCACATTGCATGTGCGACAGTGTTCTCCCACTGTTGAAACCATTTTTCTTTAACAGTTCCAATTCTAATTCGAGACCTTCAAATTTGAATTTATTTTTGGGTAATATCGAAATTCGAGCAACGTCGACCGATTTTTCTAAATATTCTAAAGCATTTGGAAGATCACCTTTTTGAGTGTATATTTTTGACAATAAATGATATGTTTCTGAAATAGATTTGTGACTCTCAGGTAAATATCCTAGTTGATTTTTTAATGCTTTTTGTGCCATATTTAATGCTTTGCTATTGTTGCCTAACTCATATTGAATACTTGCCAGGTTACATTGATGCGGAACAAGAAGTGAAGCGTTGTCTCTGGCTTGTGAGCGGTGAAATATCCTTAAACCTGTTTCTGCATGATATAAAGCTTTCGATAAATTCGCAGCCTGTTGATAGATGGTTGCGATATTGTTATGTGATAGTGCCAATGATTCATGATTACCGTCGAATGTTTGAGTATCTATTTCTAGTGCCTTTTCAAACATTTCTAATGCCTTTTTAAGTTCATTTTTCCGTGAATAAATTAGTCCCAAATTATTATAAATAGCAGCAAGATCTGTATGCGTGGAAACTGTCCCTTTGAGTCGGATATCCAATGCACGTTGTAAATGTTTAAAACCATTTTCGTCATCGCCTAAACGTATATATATTTCACCGATATTATTATACATAGTGGCTAACAGTGGATGGTAATTAGTTCTTTTTAAAATTTCTTCTTCAATGTGAAGCGTTTTTTGAAAGTATTCCAGTGCTGCACAATAGTCACCTTGGTCTCTGTAGGCCATAGCAGTTTGATTATATATATATGAAAGCGAATCTGGTGATGAATCTGTATCTGTTGCCATAGACAAATATTTCAATGCCAGATCGGGCTTGCCAAGATCATGATAAGCCGTGGCCATATGAGCATATATTTGACTAATCTTTTCTCGTTGATCATAAATATTAATTCTCGTTAAACATTTCAATGCTTGTTCATAAGATGCCAATGCCTCTTGATAATTTCCTTTCTTTGAACAAATCAAACCCAGAGATCCGTATATGGGACCAATCGCTGAATGAAGCTCAGATAAATATTCTAGTAGCATACGAAAATATCGTTCCGCTCTGTTATAATCACCCATTCCTATTAAAGCACTTCCCAAGTTGCACAAATTACTGTTATGACAATATTGACTTTCAAGTTCATTTCGTAGTTCATTGAGATCATCGTCATTGTCTACTAATTTCATTTTTATATGCCAATATCCTTCGCTTGTTCCTATATATTCAGCATTAAAAATGCGAAAAATCGAACCAACAGAAAAAAGTACTTCGTCGTCGTCGGGGATTTTACTCAAATGTGCGATCGAAGCAAATGGTTTTTTAGTTACTGGATGAATTAGATCGATCTCAATTTCAAATATAACCGATATTAATTCAGGTGGTCGATCTTTGTCATCAAAACCAGAAAAAATCATTGCAATTTGGAAATCTTCGGTTGTTGAGAAAAATGTATTCACTGATAATAAGCCACCAACGTTGTCCTTGATATGACTAAATTCTGAAAGTTTCATATTTTGCCCGCGGTAAAGAATAAGCGTTTTCCCTGTATATTTTGGATTAATAGAAAATTGTTCTGAATGTAATTGTTGTAATTGATTATACATATCGGCTAAGAAAAATCGAAATATAAATAAAAAATCGATATTTTCGGTTCGAAGTGCTTGATTGAATAGACGATATAGAAATGAGTCGTTTGTATAAAATAATAGAGCTTCAGCAGATTTGTAAGTTTTCTCGAATTCGTCTATAGCTTTCTGTGCAGTTTTATCGTCCTTGTAAGCTATTTTACATTCATGAAGCATTTCATCTTTTGTCTGATCATTGTATGGCATTTTAATTAGAATATCAACTAACAGCTGTAACCAGAGAAATCGACTATTCTCTTTATTCAAATCCCGTACGGTCTTTTCATTCTTTTCACGAGAGAAAATACTGACTGATATCTGCGAATCAGATTTGTAACGTTTGTATTCTTGCGACAGTTGATTTGACAAGCTGTGTAAATCAGAATATGGGCCGTGTACTTTTGCTATTGACTCTTTTGGAGTTATTGTGATTTGTTTAAGATTATCAAGTAGATAAATTGCAATTACTTTCGATAGAGGCGAAACTTCTTTTAATATTGTTTCAGTATCCGAAGATGATGAAATGAAAAATATCCGAGTATCATCCGATGATGTTTTGATATAATCCATGCATTTCTCGAAGTTAAAAAATACTTGCAAACAATCGATGACATCAGTTATTGATGATGTATCAAATGTTTCACTGTTACTGTTGTCTTGAATCCAAACAACGGAATACCTTTCGATTTGCGACGGTTCTTGAATTAAAAGTTTAGTTTTTCGATGAACAGGATTAATAACATTTATCGGCATCAAATCTTGTCGAAACGTTTGGATATCTTTTAATAGTTGACCATCTGCATCTGCTGAACTTTCATTTACAATGGCTCGCAACTTCGGATAACGACTACTAGAGTAGGGCACTTTTTCCGATGCTGACGAATAAATATAAATATAAACTATTTGTGGTAGATCATGAATTAAAGGTAACATATAGCTGAATTTATCCGTCAGTGAAAGAAATATTTTACGCCATTCATACGATGTGATAAAATTAATGCATTGGTCAGGATCATAGAATAGTTTGTAATCTTTTTGAACTATCATTTGATTGTTGTTCGTGTTCCATACTTTATGTACTTGCATTTTGTCCCCGACGTAAAAACGTTCATCCAAGTGTACTTCAACGAATTCTTCATCACCATATTGGGTATCGGTAAGTAGTTCATTCGATATAGGTAAAAACGAAAAATTCGCCATGCTAATCCTAATACAATCTACAGAAACCCAGGTCATTATTGGTAAGTCGGATCTTGTCGGACGGGTTATAATTCCGATATAACACGGTGACCGGATTCGGTCGGTTAATTTCTGGTGAATTCCGATTATTTTCT
>OENM01003012.1:0-12584 GCA_900239745.1 Rotaria magnacalcarata
TATTTCATAGGGTACCACACCGCCAGGCCATCGTTGATATGTGGGTCTTGATCCTACGCCCTTCTAAAATGACAAGATACTGATATTAGTTTGATTTCCGTGAAGAAAAACAGCAACTCACTTCAGTCAAAGAGTTAGCAAATGGTGAAGGAACAATATCATCTCCATTGAATTGATCTAAATATAAGAATACTTAATCTATAGTACTGTAGTCTAGACATATGTAACTACAAACCATTTCGTTCAGGATTATGCACATATTGATTTTCCGAAATATCAGACGACTAAATAGATGGCATTTAGAGTTTTTACCGTACATAAACTACAGATCTATAGATGCACTTACTGGTAATGCAGGTGCTCCTTGGAGATTTAGAACGAAACTAAGAAGAATCAAGACTAAATACATATGTAATTGCATTATCATTGAGTAAAAATATTGATTTATTGGCATGAAGGTTTGATAAAATTAAAATAAAATCGAGTTTTTTCTGCTTTCTTCTTTAAACTACAGTGATATTTCATCCAACATGAGAGCGCATTTATAGAATCTCTTTTTTCATTCTTTCAAATATTTTTCATCACGAACGACGAGCGAGTAACTTTCGTGTACTCATTTCCTTTTTCATCAGAACATCATGAAATACTCCTACGTTGTAAATTAAAAAAAAGGTTTTATTTGTTTTTTTATATCCTTATATTGGTGTAAAACAAATAGTATAGATATTTTCAACGCGTGCAATCATCACTGTATATTCAACTGGTTACAATGCAGTTAACTATTGATAAAAAATCTGTAGAAATTGTAAACGAATCTAGATGGCCAAGAACATGTCAGCCAACGGTTTTGCTATTCTTTCAGTCAAAAGAACACCAGAGAGTAATTTGAAAATCACATAATCATTTCCGTGTGCTCAGGATTGTATTCATAAATTTTTACGAGAGCAACGAAATAACAATGCTCCTCACTATCGCTCACTACAGCCAACATTCTGTTAGTAGTGTTTCCTTTTTGTTTTCAGCTGTGTGCTCGTTTGCAGAACCATCGGTGTAATGCAAAGTTTATGAGAGAGTTTTCAAAAGTTTTCATATCTAGTGAAATTTGTTGAGGTTATACATGATGTGTTCGTCAAGATAAACTCATACTCATATATCCGCGCATTTTGCGATCATCTCTCTAAATAGGCTTCAGGATAGCAATTTTAGGCTGTTAAATTTATTTATTTATTCATATCGGCATTCTTTTTTATGTCACGTATATAGAATAAGTTGAAATCAATAAAATAGATGCATGCTACGAAGATAATAATATACTTTGACTTTGAATTTGTCATTAAAAATGTTTACCGAGTCAACTAAAAGTATAGTTGCAATACATAAAAAGTAGAGAATATCATTTTCCTGATATTTTATTTGTTGGCGATCATTCATAAACGATATCAAAGAGCGATAGAGCCTAAAGTTATTCAATGCTTCTTACAAGTCAATAAATCGTGTCTTTAGTTATATTAGTTGGAAAACAGAATACTTATTACTCTAGTGATTGACTGAATTCAATGATATTTAACAGTATTTTCGGTATTGCTTGTTTTATATATTGATATTCAAATAATCTTATAGCTACTATTTTCTGTTCACAGATAAAAAAATTAGTTTCTTCAAGAAAAGTAAAATTAGAAAAATGTTCAAACAATTTTTGCTGCATATATATCCTATTTACTTCGTTATTCATGCTGTTATATTACTTGTATGGACTTTTTTGTTTTTGACATTCAGTGTAAACAGAAAAACAAATGGTAACTAAATGTTCGTTATTTAGTAGACTATTTACATTTTATGAAACTAGGAAAATACATAAATGATTCCAGAAAAATGTCAGCAAACAAAAATGACCAGAGTAAAAACGTAGTAAGAAAAAGTCACCTATTGAATTAGTGTTATGTGATCTCTAGCAGTCCTATGGCACATAATTATCAGAAACAACTTCTAAGTATAGCCCTAACTATTTATTCCCATGATTAACTGAATCAACCAAGCAGCTTGGGCACATTCCGTAAGCGTGATTGAATCATTTTTATGTGTCTGATATCGAAAAATCATAAAGAAACAGAATTTATTTCTTTTACGCAAATATAACACACTGGATTAAATAAATGGTAGAAGACCATAAAAGAAGTACAGTTATATGATGAAAGCAAAATCACGGAAAGAGGAAAAAAATACTTGGCATTTTATTTCATTGTAACAATATTTACTTAATCATTTTTCGTGATTATAGATTATATTTTCTTTTCTTTCCTATTCTGCCAAATAGAGAAGCCTAAGCTGAAACAAGTAAAACAATCAGCTTTCGGAATAAAGTTTAATTGAAAACAATACCAGTGATTTCGATCTAATGAATAAGAAAAGAAGTATCAACATGTTAAAAGCAAAATGTATATCGGCACTACATAATGGTGGTTTTGAAATCTTGATGATAGACAACAAGGACAAAGAAATATTAAAAACGTTAATATTAAAACAGCAAACATGTCCATACAGAATATTTCGAATTACTCCATATTAATCTGTGAATTACTATGATGATGGCTACCGACTCCAAGGAATTATTTGAACATTAAAGTAAAACTTGTTACCACGTTCAACCTAGACAGCTATCGCAGGAATTGATTAAATGCTTTTCTTTGCCTTCAAAAATGGCCAATTTCGACTCAACTGACTCTTAGTGCAAAAAGACTTTGTATTTACCATTTTTCTGGGAGACTCTTATTTTGCTTTTCTATCATCTATATTTATTGACGTATGTTGATTAATCGAAAGGTCAAATAAACGGAGCTCGCCCTTTGCCGACATTGTTTACCTGTAATCGAAATTCAATTTTAGAAAGTAATTGATATGTCTAAATCTAATACTTATCCTTACGAAGTTTGTTGATGAGTTAATAGATCGATCCTAATATATAAATCAACGATCTACATTGTTGTATATTAGTGAGTTTGATGATTACGTATAGAATTGAGAAGTCAAGCTAAATTACCTGACTGGGGAAATACGTTAAGGAGGACAAACTGACAGTTGAGCTTTTCATATGCAAATTCATTGGGCCAACAAATTACAGAGTTTCTCGTGCTTACTTCGTAGGAGTAAATAGTGCAGCATCTAATATCGTCTACAATTCATTATTAATGTTCTTAGAATGTACATGGTCTTCTTTTATCTGGCATGAATCCGTCATTGATCGATTTCCAATACCCAATCCAATAGGATTATTTTTCCGAGGGTGAATTGATGAAATTGTTTCTTAACCATTTCACCATATAATTGAAGCTCTTACTAGCTACACAGTGAAATATATAGACAACACATTCGTTTCAATTGAAATTCTAAATGGCAGTCAAATTTTTTTCAATTTAATTTTTAATTTCGAATAGTAATTGCATACTGAAATTTTATTTCTTTGAAAACTATTCTAAACTAGAACATTGTTAACAGACAAAGTAAGAAATTCGTCGGAATAATAATCAAAAAGATATCAACAAGCACACAGTTCGATCNGATTTTATTACAAGCAGTTAAAAATAAGAGACATGTTATTTCAGGATAGAGATTCAAAATAGCAATTATGTTAGAAACAGAAGCGTTTTTTATTTTCAAAAGATTTTTAATTATCAATGAAAATTTCAATGCATAAAAAATTAAAGTTTAGAGATCGTTTTATTAGTAGAGTAGCATTTAATTAATATTGTACATGAAATAAATGATTGGTGCGAAACAAATGAAATAAATTTCCAAATATAACTGAAAAACGTTGCGAATACCTACACTTATGTTTGTTTTTGTTGTTGTTGCTGCGGTTGTATTTGAGGATGTGGATGTTGTTGTCGATGTTGTTGTCGAGGTCGTAGTTGGAGGAGGTGGTATTGGAACACAACCATAGTAACGTTGAATTGCCAGAATATCAATAGGACTCAATTGAACACGTTGCCCAATCAATGCACTTGCATTTTGTATTGGGATGATAGTTACTTCACTAGCATTTAAAGCGAATGCATTACGTCCATAGTGCATCACTGATCCATAATCATATGGAGTCGACAAAGTATCAATATATGTATCATTATATTTATCAAAGTTGGATGCCATAGCTATGTTTAACAAATAAAACGTGTATATTCCAGTGAGTAGTATGAAGAAACACTTACTAGGATCAATATTGCTCCATTGAATTGAAACATACGAATCTCGATCAGGTCGCGCTTGTTCATGATAGAAGCCTTTTGTTTTTCGATAAAGATAAAAATGATTCATTTTTAATTCATATGTGTGAATCTCACCTAGTACATGCGTTAACTCATGTTGGATAATACCCGATACAATGCAAGTTGCATAGGGGCCATCAAGCAATGAAACAGGACGTACACCAGCATAGGCGCCCCAAGATCCAATCTAGTCGAACGAGTATTCATTTTGTTTTTAAGATTAAGTTTTTACTTACTGGAGCGTAACAACCAGATCCATTGAAGATTGTAATAAAGTAGGGGTCAGATACAGTTTTCGGACGAAATGAGATACATTGTGTGTTATTAACTTGTGTAAGATTTTCCATTGCTCTCATCATATTAACAATAAAGATAGAATTATTTGCACCTAGAATCAAACGATCATTGTTCATCTAGTGAGCATAGTATACGAACTGATGTTTTCCGCTATTTCATAGGGTACCACACCGCCAGGCCATCGTTGATATGTGGGTCTTGATCCTGCGCTTCTCTAGAATGTTAGAATATTAAGATTTGATTTGATTTCAATGAAGAAAAATCAGAGCTCACTTCAGTCAAAGAGTTAGCAAATGGTGAAGGAACAATATCATCTCCGTTGAATTCAGCTGAAAAAAAAGAGAATTCGCAATCTGTACAAATATATTCTTGATATATCTACGAACGATTTCGTTCGGGATTATGTGTTGATCGATTTTCCACGATACCAAAAGACTAAATTAATGATAGTTCGAACTGCAAGAATATTGAGTTAACGAATGGAATTACTTGTGATGTAGGTGCTCCTGTAAGATTTGGAATAAAACCAAGAAGAATCAAGATCAAATACATATGTAGTTATATTGCCATTGAGTAAGACTATTGAATTGTAACAATTTAGGTGTAGCGAAACAAAAAGAATAATATCGAATTTATTGTTATCCTTCTCTTCACTACTAGTGTGAAATTCGATTCAATTACAATTTGAATTTAGGGAATCTCCCTTTTTTAGTTCTTTAAATTCTGTCTCTATTGGTATTGAGAAAGCCATTTTTGCGCACCAAATTGTTTTTTCTCTGATTAACATCATCAATCATCAGTTTTTCTATAGAAAAAAAATCAGCATAGACCGTTGAACAATGTTATTATACAAACTGAAAGTCAATTAAAGAAAGTTTTCCTTTGTTTTTGTATCTATTATGGGACTTATTTACGACTAATTTAAGTAAGAAATAGTTTCTAGCTCACGGAGCTAGTTTTCAACAAGGTAAAGAAGATGTATACTGGTCAATAGTTAGCTGCTCTTACTAGATTTCAAAACGAGTTTATAGGTTTCAGAATATTATCTCATTCAACTCGATTTATACATTGATGGCATTGGCATTTTTTCGAATAATAATCAGATGCAATTATGTACTTCATAGTTTGCAGTTATTTTCTTTTGTTTTTCAAAATACTACTTGCAACTTTACACCATTACTGAAATCTTCGTGGCTTGTTGACTAATTGTAGCTTAAAAAACTACGCCTCACATACCGATCATGAACCTCTTAGAAAAATTGTATGTAAAGAAAGCAAATTCGCTGTACAACGTCACGCATACAATTTACTGTTTACGTAAAGAATTACAACAAAAATAATTCCATAAAGTACTTAGAGAGAGGGAGAGATAGGAAATATGATGTTGATCTATTCATATTTTTAATAGGACTCATTTTTTCCGTATAAACACAGTTCAGTAAATGCTTAGAAGACAACCTGACGAAAATTTAAAATCCTCAAAAAACGATATATAGCAATTTATTTTTATGTTTTTATGGCTCGACCACGTTTTCTAGAAAGGGATAAGTTTCATTCACTCTTTTCTATACATCAAATCGATGAATGATTTAGCTATCACTTTCATAGTAAAGTTTCTTTTTTTCTTTCTCATTTCTAATAAATTTGAATGAATAAAAGGCATTCCTATTACCAAATAAAGCAAAAGAGTGACGTCTTTATTCATCATTACAAATATTAATCAATTGAACTAGAAACATCAGCACAATCCGCAAAAACGAGTAGATTTTATATTTTCGACTTTCTCCTTAACTATGTTCGTGCAGAAAAAGAACTTGAAAGTCTATGAAACTTCTTTTTGACACTTCACACGTCATGTTTTTACCTGCATTAGTAGTAAAACATAAGAATTCTTTTTATTACTGGTTCTTTTTAATTTCTTTTGCAGAAACAAAAATCATCCTATAAATTCGAGCATAGGTCCCCGTCTTTCTCGATTAATATTCTTGTACTCTGCATAAAATTACTGTTTTTCATTTACTGATACTCAAATCATGCGATTGATTTTTTTTATTAATCGAAGACAAAACTAATATTTCGCAAGATGTGAAATCAGATCGATTTTGTAAGTGATTTATTTCAACCAAGAAACTTACTTATTTAGTTCTGTATATGTTCAGCTTTGCTTCAATATCACTTAGTTGCTTCCAAAATCTTTTAAATATTTCTGTCAGACACAGATGTGTCAAATATCAATGAAACTATGAAGATGACAGCAAACGAAAAAAGGAAAAATCAATATAAAGGAAAAAATGACTCATTTAATGTGATACGTAAATATCAAGTACTTAAATACGCGAAAATATTCCTTTATTTTAGTAAACTCATGCATAGAAAATGTCAAACATAATTCGGCTTCTCAATAAAGTAATTATCATACACCTGAAGAAACATTTCGAAAAAAAGAATTAAAATTTTCACCGCGTTCGTAAATATGAAAGTAGCGAAATTCAGAGCGATCGTAGGCAGAGAAAACGAATAATGTGATGAAGATGACGGAATCATAGATGAGAAAAAGTAGAGAGATATTTAAATTTAGGGACGTACCGACGCTGAAGATTCTTTGGCCAAGGTGAAAATTGTTTTCGTGCAAGAACCCCCGAAACCCTATGAGTTTTTTATTGAAAGTTGTTCTTCTAGACTACAAATAACTAGGGGTGTACAGCTCACGCTCATTTTGAAATGAGCGCGAATGAGCGGTCGTGAGCATGAGGGTTTTCAGTTGTCAATAATCAAAGCGGTAGCTAATTTTACTTCTTTATAACTAGTGCTACGAACCTCAAAATCACTCGTACTCATTCAACCACCATAGCTGGTTGTCACTGATGACCGCTCATGAAAATGAGCGTGAGCTGTACACCCTTACAAATAACTACGAATACAACTGAATAGACCGATCACGACAATAGAAAGCCGAGTCTCAGTCAGTCTCGGTCAAAAAGTTAAAATAAATAAAATTTGTCCACGACTAACTGAGACTGAGTTCTTTATTGTCGCGATTGCTCTGTCCGATTGTATGCGTAGTTAGATGTAGTCTAGAGGAGCAAATTTCAATAAAAATTTCATACGGTCTCAGGGGTTCTTACAGGAGAAAAATACTCATCTTTACCAAACAATCTTCAGTATCGGTACATCCGCTAGTTGCATCATGTTTTCATGAGCCACTATTTACTTTAAAGTTTTTTCTCCTTTTATAGCAAGCATTTGCCTTTTAACTTGCGTAGCATTTATTCTTTTCTTCTTCTTTGTAATTTTTACGAAACCTGTGCTAGAAAGTATGATAAATTAAGTTTCAAAAACAAAGTAAAATGATAAAAAATGTTGATGCATTATATAGATTGAATAATAAAAATAAAGAATGAATTTCCGTGCTGGTCTAATTTTAATTATTGTGGACCTAGAATATCACAGCAGAGAACTTTCAAGAAATCAGACAATGACCATATATTTCTCAAAGAAATGATCGAAAATGATAAGCACACATCTCGTAGGCCACCCTCAACAACTGCAACAATATGGGTAGTTAATATGCACTGAGAAAATACTGTCATAAGGAATCAAGGAGTGTTGTGGAACTTTGACATATTCCACAAAGTATCACAAAAATCGATAAAATGTTCCTCTTTTTTGTTTTTTGAGTTTCAAAAATACTAGTTTTCGTATGAAATGATTTCTAGTTTTACGAGTAAACAGATTTCGTAGTTATCCCTTTTTGATGAAGACTAGTCTTTTGTTTTCGATCATCTATTGCACTAGGTAGATGTTGATCAATCGGAAGTCGATGTCCGAAAGTAGGCTGTTTAATACTTTCAAATCTCATACTTATTGTTGAGTCAGCACAGATCATTTCATTCATGAAACAAATAAATTTCCTACGACGCCGAATGTTTGAGTGTTTTTACACCTTATTGTTGTAAGAAACCTATGCAGCAACTACCATAAACAAATTTACTTGACAATGAAAATAAATAAAAACAGGACAGGACGGCATGATTGAATTCATTAATATAAACATTGATAGGTAGATTTTTGAATGTAGCACAGTTAATTCGCATGAAACTTTTTAGAATTGATTTTGTATTCAGTTAGAAACCTTCGCGGAAAATTTCTGCAAATATTCGTCAACGACAACTTCAATGCAAGTTCTTGTGGAGGTTGAAAGAATATTTTGACTTTTCGTATACATGACCGTTGTTCTCTCATAAAATTACGTCAGAATAAATCACTTGTCGAATGACTCACTTTCGATTGATTTTCATTTTATTTTCTTCTGAAAAAACATTAGGAATAGAGATATCTGTCAGATGACGCTGATGCCCTGCACAAATATCCATATAGAATAGCAGTTCACATTTACCTTCTAGTCATAATGCTAATGAGACTTGTAATTAATTCTTTTGCAACGTTGAATAACAAAGTTCATAACTCAATTGACTTATCACTCTTAGAATATGGTATATCATCAGAAAAAAAATGGAACTTTTCGTATTCTCTTTAAAATGGAGACATTTTTATAAGTCTGTTTTTACAAGTTTCAACTAGAATAAACATTGGGCTCACTGGATCTTTTATATTTAACATCTGCAATACGTTGACCCATGAGAATAAAATAAGTTAAATGTGTATTATAATGACACTACTACAATCAGCTTTTATCTATTTAAATCCATTTCAATCATTTGACTACAATTGATTTATACAGGGTGTGACAAAATTATAGACACTCCTGTACTTCATATGAAAAAAAGAGCTTTCTGCTTTACGTGCAGGTCTATTTATTGAATCGATATACGCATTCAATAGATGGATACATGTGATGCTTTGAGGTATTATCAGTGTTTTTATTCTTACGTATATCCCAGGTCAATGATTCCGGAGAACGGATACTGCGGGAACCAGCAGGAAAATGCAGGAAAAACCACCGTATCCTGCAGGAAAACACTGGCAATTGCGGGAATCGGAAGTAGTATTCCGGTAGGAAATTTTCGGTTATTTTCCGGTTATTTTCCAATCGGTTCCTGCATGAAAGCACAGGAAATCGTTGGGAATTCACATAGAAAATTCCGGAGATTTCTGAGCGGAATACTGCTTCCACGTTAAAGTGATTTCCGGTGTTTTCCTGCTGTTTCCCGCCGTACGAGTTCGACCTGGGTATACACGTGCAGAAATAGATAGAAAGAAAAGGATGCTGTGTCATAAGTATATACCCCTCCCCCTTGATTTGTTTTCCTTCAGCATTGCATGAAGTTAGTCTATTTACTATGTATTTTGTTTATAAAGTATACGATATTTTCTAAGAAAGACAATGGAAAGAAAGGCCTTTGATATCGATAAAAGAAAGCAATATTCTTTTACGTGATACTGGTATCTCCCAGCATGAAATTTTGCGAAGATTAAATATTTCGCAACATTGCATTCGTCAAACTATTCGCAAGTTTAACCAAATTTACAAGTTGACTGCAAAACCAGGAGCTGAACGTCATTCTAAATGAATGAAACGTCAAAAACGCGCCATCAAACTTCAGCAACTCCGGAATGACACTCTTTCTTTGACTGATCTCATCTGATATGCTCAAACAAATTTAAATATTACTATTAGTTGTCGAACTGTAAGTCGTATTCTCTGTGAATTTGATTTGACTTCATATGTTGCAACAAGCAAAACCTCAAACACTTATGAATAAAGATGTAATCGACTTTTTTGGTGTTATAAACATTTGAATTGACGCGAAATCGATTGGTCCAACATTATTTTTTCGGATGAAAGTAACTTCGAAATCTTAAATCGCAACAACAGAATCTATATAAGAAGATTTCGAAATGACTTGAAGCATTGCGAACGAGTGCATTGAGGTGGAGGTCTTGGAATTTAATCTTATGTTATATACCATGATCTAGGATCTCTAGTTTTCTTCGATGGGCGATTAAATTCTGCTAAATATATTGATATACTAGAGAATAATTTGGCGGTAGCACTTGAAAAATTTCCAGCTCAACAATCGAACAAAATTTGGTATCAACAAGATAATGCTCGTCCTCATGTTTCGGCTAAAGCAGAAAATGGTTTTAACTCAAAGTCTTCATCGGAATATAATGGAAAACATTTGATCTATAGTCGATCAAAAACTATTAAAATATAGCATTAATAACACGGCGCAGTTAAAAAACGCACTCGAGACATTAAATCAATGGAAATCTCAGAAGATTTGATACGAAAATTATTTCAATTCATGCCGATCAGACTTCGACCAGTTATCAATCGTAAAGGCTTTGCTTTTCGTTATTGAATGTTAAGTTTGCTGGATAGAAACATTCAAAAAAAAAAAGAGAAAAATCAAGGATAGTCTATAATAATGTCACAATATTTTTTTCTTTCTATCCATTTATGCACGTGCACAAGCAAAGAATAAAAACACTGATGATCCCTCTAAGCATCACATGTATCCATCTATTGAATGGACATCGATTCAATAAATAGACTTGCATGTAAAACAGAAAGCTACCTTTTTCATATGAAGTTCAGGGGTGTCTGTAATTTTGCAGCATCCTGTATTTCCACGTTAAATGCTAGTTGCATAAATATGGCTTCGAAATTATCTATAGATAACATAGGCATAAATTTTTAATCTCCAGTAAACAATACTAGTAACTACCAAAGAAGGTGTATTCAATGACACCAAAACTAACAAATCAATCGCTTAGGATACTCAAGCAATTTTGTAATCGACAAATAATTAATCATGGTTCAAACAAGTGTGTACTTTTTTTATCCAAAAAACACCACACATTAATTGCTGTGACATTGTCGTCGTTCATATTTGATTTTTGTGTTTAGAAAAATATAGCTCTAGCCGCAGAAAAGGCAATTATTTCGACTCATTGAGACTATTTTACCTAAGAATCAAAACCCATGATAAACGTACACGAATTTCAATACTTTTCCAGGAAGAATCAATATATAGATATTCTCTTTCAGCTGACAATATCCCTGACTCCAATTATATTTGACATATTTTTATCGATATACCTGAAGGCATCACAAAAGTGTATCGATAAATCGATTTTTTAAGTGACTCAGATATGTCATGTTAGGATATTTATATCTCACGTCATTTATCAGCGTAGTTCTTTCCTGAAAATCTTCCTCTCAGCAGTCCTTCAGAACCAGTGATAATATCACACAAATGACATTAAAAAAAAACGCGTTGGAAAATAAAATCATTCAAATTTCTAGAAAAAAATTTAAAAAACAAGATGAAACGTACATGGATGCACACATGTTGATAGTTTATGAAAGCTCCGAAAAGCAATTAATTCTTAATTGACTTCTTTCCAGGAAAGAATGACCAATACGATATAGATCAAACACATTTTTGAACATGAACTAAAGGTATTGCGAACACTTCCACTTGTCTTTCGTACAGTTGTCGTAACAGAAGCTGTTGAAACTGCTGTTGTGCTGTTAGCTGGTTGTGTAGCAGCAAATGAGAGTGACGTCGTACCGTTGACCGGTGCCGTACCAGTAGTTCCAAGTACTGTTGTCCCATTGACTAATGGCGTCGCAGTAGTTGAAGGTCCCATCGTGCCATTTGAGATTGGTGTATTTGTTGATGATGGTAGCATTGAAGTTATTGTACCATTTACAAGTGGTAACGCTGTTGATGACACAACCAAGGTAGAGTTGATTGGTGCAGTGACACTATTAGTACCAGTCATAGTAGTATTCATTGGCGGAGTACCAGTGCTTGAAGGACCCATTGTGCCATTCATCGGTGGTGTACTGGTTGACGACGGAAACATTGTGCTGTTCATTACCATCGTAGCTGTTGACGAAGGCAGCATGGTGCCGTTCATTGGTGGCGTAGCAGTGCTCGACAAAGCCATTGTACCATTGATTGGTGGTGTGACAGTATTAGTACCTGTCATAGTAGCATTCATTGGCGGAGTACCAGTGCTTGAAGGCCCCATTGTGCCATTCATCGGTGGTGT
>OENM01003015.1:0-10191 GCA_900239745.1 Rotaria magnacalcarata
AATTGCAGATTTTTCCTGGATGGAGATTCCTGCTTCGCATCGCATTTCGTATTCGAGTGAAACTTGAATACCATCTAGTTCCTTTCTGCTTCTCTCATGAAACATACTGAAATTGTCACTTATTCACTATATAGCAGCAGGCAAAATAAACAGCGTCGCATGTACACATGACATATCGTACGATCGTTCGTCATCAGTCTAATTCGATCATATTCTTTTAGTAGAGGATCAACAATACTTATCGTATGTTATTCGTTTTGTTTTATTGAGCAACTTGGCCAACGTTTTCTTCACGTACAGTTCGGTATACCCCTCCTTGCTTTCTTTCTTTCTTTTCTTTTACTTTTGTCTATCGAGTTGATTGATGCGTCAGTATCATATTGCGCTTTCGATTCGGGTCAAAGATTGTTCATTGAACAGTGAAATAGTTTCATTTTCCCTCTGCTGTTTGACCACTGATTTATGTACGTTGTCTTCACTGTTTGAATGAAGCATATCGCATATCAAATTAAGATTACATTATAAACATAAAGGTATTGGTTTTTGTTTCAATAGTTTGCGATTAATATTATCTTATTAAAAGACAATTTTCAGTTACTGATCTATTTGCTCAGATCGAACTAGTTGGTTAAAATTTGCTTTAGTAATGAGTAGATCCCATTATGAGGCAAATGTTTGTAGGTTTCTATATTTTGAATTTTGTCTGATACATATGGGAAGTATTCTCCTATTATATCAGTACGATGGCCTTAAGGTTATATCAATGGTTGTGTTCTCGGTGCTTGAATGACTCTGAGATTATTTTAAAAAAGCACTATGCATCGAGGGTGACTAGAAGACATGTAGTCAATGTATAGTTTTGTCGAGGCATCACAGGAGGCTGAAAAAATGATAAGTTTAAAGATTCAACAAGTATAACCATTAGAAAATTTAAAATGCTCCTGTACTTGAAACATCGTTCCAGAAAAATGAAAAGAACTATCATTATTATATTGTAATATTAAATAAAGATTTACCAAGCTCTGTTCAAATATTGTCTTACATCTCTTTATTTTCATGCTGCAGGTAGGTTTCGTTCTTGGTATTATGAAAGCAATCCGTCGACATACTCACAGTGGCACGTCGCTGACGGGAGAATAAGCATCCTATACTTGCCGATGCCTCTATTGTCGTTTATCTTTATTCTGTTGATTTCACTACAACTGCACAAGTATCAGAAATGATCGCATGAATTTTGATTATTCTGCTAGATGATTCTTGCTGTTCATTCAATGCGTTGGTTTCACGGTTTGTTCGTCTCATGCATTGTCGGCATTGTAGCTACTTTCTTTATCGTCATTCGACCACTTTACGATGTCTCTTTTCAAAGTCGAACCATCATTAGACTGAAAT
Organism: Rotaria magnacalcarata; assembly: GCA_900239745.1. Classification (NCBI taxonomy): domain Eukaryota; kingdom Metazoa; phylum Rotifera; class Eurotatoria; order Philodinida; family Philodinidae; genus Rotaria; species Rotaria magnacalcarata. The sequence goes on from OENM01003015.1 coordinate 1,393, forward strand.
CATTGTCACTATCACAGAGAAATAATGCACGTCTAGTCAGATTGTATCAGCAGTATGATTCAGTACTGAATTTGAGTGCATTCAAAATGGGTAGTCAAACGAATAAGACGATGATTTACTCGTGCCAGTCGTCTTGCGGTGGTTTTGGTGATCGATTGCGTGGTATTGTCTCAGTCTTTATTCTCGCTAGATTATTAAATTGTCGTTTCATGATTGACATGAGTTAGCCTTGCCCGGTGACCCAAGCACTCCTACCAAGTCTTGTTGATTGGACATATGTACCTCATCAACAGTCAACCAATCGGAGTCGTTTAACAATTAAGGAAGTGCCTGCATGGCCAATCAAGACTGAAATATCGATGACACACATAATCATATACCATGATTTTCTCACAATTTGGTCTACCTATGAGGAAATATGGATATCGACAAACGGCGATTTTGTGGCACCGGCATTTCGCAATCCCTTCGCATCAAATGCTTCTCGAATACTACTTGGACGTTTTCCCCTTGTTGAAGCGACTACGGAAACATTGTTTCCTCTTGTTTTTGATTTTTTGTTTAAACCGACTGCGAACAAATCCTGATTGAATCACATCGTCGGCACCTCATCTGTTTACACATTCGCGTGGGTAAAAATCCGTCGAATCCATTTGATCGTGCTTTTCCAGCCAGAGTTCATATAGCAGAAGACATGCTAAAATTTGTTGATACATATTCGGTGAATAATGACTCCAAACCATTAGTCTTTGTCACATCCGACAGTAGTGAAGCTGTTGGAATAGTCTTACGTCATTTCCCCAAGTCATCTATGACTGTTGTTGGTTCAATACTTCATGTTGATAAAGCCTATGGTCAAGCGTCCGTTATTTCGAATGGTTTTATCAAAGTTATTACAGACTTCTATCTTTTAGGTGAATGTCAAACATCTATTTTGTCTCAGAGTGGTTTCTCTGTCTTGGCTAATCGACGAAGAAAAGTTCCGAACGAAAATCTTTACTTCTACGATGAAAATTCAAGAACCATTAGAAAGGGATAATCCTGTACATATCTATGAAAATTCAATCAATCATCACTACAGCCAGAGTTGCCAGATCTTCCGAAATGACAGGAAAAATTCCGAATTTTAGCAGTTTTCGGATTTCACGTTTTACCTTGCAATTTACTAAAATGTAATCATTAATGCGCCATCTCTCTTCTTCTGTGATGATTGGCTACTCTAATACTTTCAGGCTACTTCGGAAAATTCATAGGAATCATTGATTCTCTAGCGCACCGATTAAATTTCAAGCTTGAAGAAGATAATGCTTTCTTGAATAGTTCTTAAATTTTAGATTTGTTCATTGTTAATTATGGATGGTGAATCAAATGATTTAGATATTGGTATCAATACAGTTGAAGAAGAACAAGAAATGATATCCTCAACAGTTTCTACTTCTACACTAACAGCAACAACAACAGTTAATCACAAATTAAAGAAAAAAAAGGTATTTTAAAAAGGATTGGTTAAATATGAAAGAATATTCATCCTGGTTGCAAGAAATTAAAAATGACCAAACACAAGCTCGATGCAAAACATGTTCAAAATCATTTAGTGTTCGATGTGATGGTAGAACAGCTCGTAAAAAACATATGAATAATGATTTTCACAAACCATATATGAAATCCTTTTCTAACAAGTCGATGATTTTCCATCATAGACCTACAACTAGTGAACTACAAAAAGTTTCAGGAACTGAAGCTACATTTGTATATCATGGTGTCAGACACGGTCATAGTTATATTTTACAATAGTGTACAATAAACCTACTTAAAACTTTATTTGAAACTACTTCAACAATTGCCAAATCTTTATCATGTGCTAAAACTAAATCAAGAGCTATTGCTTGTAATGTTTTAGCTCCGTATTTTACACGTCAAAAAGTTAATGAAGTATTCGAAGCTCCTTTTTATTCAATTTCGTTCGATGCTTCAAATAAGGCTAATATTAAAACTTATCCATTCGTTTCTTAGTATTTCTCGGATATTGGCGTGAATATAGGTATATACTCCTTATTATTTCAGATTTACGAGTCCTATACAATTAATTGCATTCTTTTTATGTTTAGGTTATCTCGATTTTATTGAAGATTCACGTGAAACGGCACTTGATATATTTAACAATACGATCAAAGTTATCGAAAATCATCAATTACAAGTCCAAAACTTGACCAGCATTGGTGCTGACAATGCTAAGGTGAACTTTGGTGAATACCATTCAGTATTTAAATTGTTTAAAGACCGTTTACCAAACATTTTTAAAGATAAATAAAGCTCATTACAAGCTTATTCGAAAAAAGCTTGTTAGCGCAGCCCCTTTGGGGCTAAAATATGGAACTCACATATGATTTTTCACCTAATTTACTTATACATATCGTGTGGTGCGAAATTTGCTGCAAGAAAATCGATCGGTAGAAAAAGTCTTATTTAGTTTTTGCATGCTTGCTGATATCTGTAATGCAAGGTAGTATCTGTAAGTNNNNGCCGCAAAAATCTCGCTTTTAAACTTACACTCACCATTTTCTTCGAAAATATATGTGAGTTCCACAAAATTGTTGAACTTCTTATCATATATTCATACCCAGAATACAGTGTATAAAAATAAATTATGGGTGATGAAAATAATATTCTTTGAACATAAATATGGCCAATTTATTATCAGAAATATTTAAAAATTGACTTCGAAAATTTTCCCGAATTGATGTAAAAAAATTTCCGAAATTCCCCGAATTTTCCGAATTTCTCTATAAGAAAATCCGATCTCTAACTTTTTGATCTGACAATCCTGACTACAGCTGAGGCTTGGGTGTGGTTGTGAAATGAATAGAGAAAAAAGAGTGAACAGAATTTCCTTCAGTCATAATTAATTTGCGTTATTCGTAAGGCGTGAGCTGAATCTTCGAACCGTAAGTATAAGAAAAATCCATTTGACGGCAGACCAGTTTCGATGTTTTAGATTTATTCAAAAGACAAAATAAAAATAAAGAGGATCATTGAAGAAAAATAATTTGAAACAACGAATATTGAATCCTCCTGTTCTCATAATAAATCATCAATACATCAATACTTTCCGTTAAATTATTGATGTACATATACATTGAATTTGTTTTTCTATTGTGTGTGAATTTTCAAGAGATATAGTAAATATAAGGAATTTCAGTAAAACCATACTAGCATAATAAAACTGCTAATAATAACCATGCTATTTTTGTTAGGTAATTTATAGGCATTTGACTGTTGATTGTAAGGTGGAATGCCCTGTGGAAACCGAAAATACCATGTCGGATCCCATTTAGTTTGAATCTCTCGTAGACGATCCCAATGATGACGATAATACATTGTTTGCCAATTTGGTAAATATGGATCAATATAATTCAGATATGCTCCAACAATACTTTTTGTTGGTGCTGCTGCATCTATTAATTTTTGTAGAAATTTTTCACTCATATCTATTGCATAAGGATCATTATCAGGATTCCTCCATGAAACACCTGGAGCAATATCAAATGAAATATCAGGGAAAGCGTAGGCGGTATTTTTATCTTTGGTAGCACTATGGAGATAAATGAGTTCCGTCCATGATCCAACATCAGCAGTGGAATTCGGTTGAAAATCTAAAATAATATCTAGCATAGCTTCCGTTATATTAATAGCCATAGCAGACAAAACATGTTCTCGGTTCACCACAGGAAATGGAATAGCCAATACTCTACTGATATCATTTTGTGTATAGTTAAACATGCTGTTAAAAGTTGGTTTTGGATCTTTTAACAACCATGGATTGAACACTGTATCAATTTCTATTGATGGTCCATTGAATGAACAATACATCATAAGAAAGTTACTTTCTCCGTTCACAGCCACAATGACATTAAAAGAAATACGAATATCATTATCAGCAACTTCTTTTAAAAATGCCAACCAATTATTAAGAGCTATTTTAATATCTACATTTATCCAAGTAATATTTAAAAATGTAAATTGACCATTGGGCATATGTGTTTCATTGATTCGATGTATTTTTTGTGTCATTTGTAGAACATAACCAAAATTTCCTCCTCCACCACCCCGAAGTGCCCAATATAGATCGGGATTAATTTCAGATGAGGCTGTTACAACACTTCCATTATATAATGCTACTTTAAACTTCAGAACATTATCAGATGCAAAACCGTACGAACGACTGTACATCGCATTATAACCACCTCCTAATGTAAAACCTACAACACCTACCGTTGGACATAACCCACCCATGATAACATATTCAGTTCCATTTAAAACTCTATAAACATCATCCCATATAATACCTGCATCCATAGTTATCGTTTCAGTTTCCCAATCAATTTTAAGATCTTTTAGAAGTGCAGAATCCAGAACTATACCTTGATGACTGCAATAACCACCATAACTATGTCGGCCTCCCATTATACGAATAGGTATTCGAAGAGACGAAAGTGTTAAAAGTGCTAACAAAACATCATCATGAGTGGCAGGACGTAATATGAGCTCAGGCCATGTTTGTATTGCTCTATTATGAAGAGTAGCTGCTGCTTTGTATTGTGGATCAGTTATGCGTAATACTTGTCCACCATGAGAAATTATAGTTGATTCCAACGTAGAAAGAGGATCACTTTGTGTGTTAATAAGAACGAGAACTGATAAAAAAATAATTGTACTATAAAAATGAATGAATGAATCCATCATTAGAATATCTAAAATACACACTGAAATGAGTGAACCTTGAAAAAAATACAACACTTTCAAGGACACTGCGTCTACGAGTAGTAGATGAAGATGAAGAGTTTGTCTCAATCAAGTTATTAATGTTTAAATGATGTAATTTTTAACCCCTGATTCTATCTCAAAGAAAACTTATATGCTCATTTATCAAGAAGAATAGTATAATTGGAAATACGCACTTGTATGTAGTATAATTTCAGAATTTTTGGCACTATCTCTACACGGATATACTTCTCGTTCTGAAACTTTGAGAGTTTCTTTGTATAAATTATGAGAAGTGGTTTCGCCACTGTATCAACGGAAATGTTACGATCGTAATTAACTACATACGTTGAAAAATCACTTTGATTTATAATTACTATAGACAATGACCATGCGAATTAATTTATTGCAGCCTTATACAGCACGTCACGATCATAAACTCCATGATAATCTATACGGTTTATGATTTTATACGACAATCAAACTGAGTCGAATCCCATTATTAGAAGTACATATTATGACCTAGAAGTATGCATCAGATTGAAGCAACAACAGAACAGTTGAAAACAAATAACTCTACTAGTTATTGAAAAGAACATATAATATAATCCCTGATAAGCCCTTTTCAAATAATTCTTGTATTTTCAATGGATTACACCTTCTCGTTATTTGATCAAATGGTAAAGAAGAGATCGGACGACAATGACTAATCTATTGACGTGTCAAAGTCAAAAAATATCTCTTGTTTCTTCCAAGTGATCATTATCATTTGCTTCAAGGAGGGAACTGCAGCTTTCTGAAAGAACACGTCTCTTTCTACTCATTCACATTTTCATATATCAATGAAGTCAACAGAATAATATTCGATTGAAAGTATTAGTATTGTATTTCTCTGCAACTTTACCTTCATTGTGAGAAAATGCCTTGTAATAACGTGTGAGCGACACTCATCTTTATTCGTATAGATACTCAGACAATATATACCCTTGTTTACCTTGGCACCTTGAGACACTAAAAAGGTGACTTAAGAAAGATAAGAGTTCAATTCCCATAGACTCAAATGAATAATTAATTAAAATGTAAGATTTTTTGTTGGATAATTTTTTCTTATCCAACGATATAAACTGCTGTTAGAGAAGTACTGAAACTTGTTCATTCATCATCAAAATAGGTGGCGACACTACCCAATTTTTGGTTTCTTTAAAGATAAGAGATCTTCTCACTAAAGTGAATTCTTTTATGATACTGCCCAAGGGGAAAAGGCGAGACTCCCGTACTCCAGCGTACTCCCTGTAGTCACAGGCGATAGGATAACAATTCTTCGAAGAGTTTTAGCACTTTTAAGTGTACTATCCACCTATGTTACGGTATACTAGTGGGAGTACAGCCAGCCCAAATCTATCTGACAATAAGGCCAAAATACTTCATTGTACTCCAAAATTTCAAATGAATGAAATAAAAGGAAGTATTTTGGCCTTATTGCCAGATAGATTGAGGCTGGCTGTACTCCCACTAGTATACCGTAACATAGGTGTATAGTAGACTTAAGAGTGCTAAAACTCTTCGAAGAATTGTTATCCTATCGCCTGGGAGTACAGGGAGTATGCTGGAGTACCGGAGTCTCGCCTTTTCCACCTTGATACTGCCTGACTTTTACTCATATGACAGTGAGGCATTCTAACAAATGTTTCATTTATTTAGTGAATTATTTTTCGATACCTGAAATCAGAACAAACTTTTGGTCGATGAAGATTCAATCCCTAGTGAAACATGTGAAATTAAATTTCATTTACAAAATCTATCATATTCACTTGGTCATATACTGAACATTCGTCTCAAACACCATTTTCTTCATTGTCTATTATAACAACGTCTAGAAACGATTATAGGATTGTTTTTCTGAAGAGTGATAATAACAAGCCAATTACATTTGTTAATTGTATCATTACATCACTGTTCATGAATATGTACAAGTGGCAGTTTATTGAACAATACACATCATGATTTACACTAGGCCAATCAATGGAGAACAAATGTTATGCTAGATCTGTTCGATAGACAAAATAATATACAACTAAGGAAATGTTCAAATTTTCGGAAATATCAACCGCATTTTTTGTTGTTCTTTTCACTTTTGTTACTACAAGTTAATTATTTAACCTGTTGCTATGTTTGTTGTTTCTTTTTCTTTAGTTCGCTCTCCTGTTATTTTATGAGTCGTGATTTTTTGCTTCTTTGTTTGTTTTTTTTCATTTTGCTAGGCAGATTAATAAAAAGCGAGAAAGTTGAAGCAGAGCGTGGCAACGAGAAATCTAACTAATGCTCATAGACACATCGCTAATAGTATTATATGGCTAAATATTTTCGAGACCGATTTAACTATTGAAAAGTTCCAAAATTTTGAACATAACACTCGTTGAATGTGTCATATTTTTAGCATTAAATGGATAAGACATTGAATGAATGAATGAAGAAAAGTGAAACAATTATTAGAAAATTGATCTTAAATTATTCTGTTTCATTTTTTGGAGAGAAAAAATGACACCAAAACGTTTTGTAAGAAAGAACATCAATCTGTAATATTTATACAAAAGAAAAGGATCACAGAGTTGAGTCAAATATGAGAAAATTGTCCTCAAAATCTTTATTAATAATAACCAACAATCATTCGTAACATGGGTAATGAATGTTAAGCAAGACTTTATGCTTTTCATATTTTCGCTGATCGAATAAAATTCATTTGGGTCGCAACAATTGAACATATAATGATGGTAATTTCCACCAGCTGTATAAGAAGTTTGAAAATTGTCATCATCAAAAAGATAACACAATGTCTGCACTGAAATTTGAATTTGGCGAATATTAATTGAGAATTAAGTGCTCAAAATCAATTAGTTCAATGTTTTAACGTCACGATCAATATAAATGTTAAAGAAACAAAAGTCACATCAAGAAATTTGAACCTCCATAGACCGCGATAGAAAATCTCTATAGACCATTTCAGACCACAATCGAAAGGCTCCATATATCGTTACAGACATTAACAGAAAAGCTGCAGAGACTCCCAGACCGCGGTAGATGGGTTCCAGAAAAGGAGTTTCATCCAGGGCCCGCGCGAAGGGTCCATAATTGGGGGGGTGTAAGTGTCACGAGAGTTTTAATACGAATGTGCACAATAAACAAGTTCCTAACAACAGCTAAACATTTATAGCATCAACTTAGATACTGTTTATTTGTCAAATAGCTGACAAAAAAATGAGCAAAATGCATGACTATTAATTAGATTTGCATATGCTATAATGCTGCACAAGAAAAAACAAAGAAAAAAAACTTTAATCAAAGAAATCTTTTTATGGAAGTTCAATACGTCTATCTTTCATTTTAGACCATTCTTTTGCCAAATGATTCAAATTGAGTTGATCTAGATGGTCTTTTTCGAGGGCACATAACATCAAGTGAAATAATCGCTCATCAGTCATATTTGTTCTAAGATAATTTTTGATAATTTTTAATTTACTGAATGAGCGTTCATTTGTAGCTATTGAAATTGGTATAGTAATTGTTGCATATTGTTCATTGGTTGGTAATGTAAATTAGTTTCATCAGTACGTTCATTTGCAACTTCATTTGGTGACGGCGTCTTCCTCTTCAACCAATTTTGTAAGAAATTATTATCTGAATGAGATCTTTTCTCACCTTGGTTAGACATTTTAATTTAATACATCGTTAGACTATAAAATATTGATGAACTACTTTTCTAGTTATAGACGACAATGACTGAAAGTGAGAGATAAGTGTGTAAATTCGACTCTAGCGACTAATTAAAGGTTGTGATCATTCTGTAATTTGATTAAGTTTATTGTAATTTTCAATTAATGTAAACGTGTAATTAAATAACGAAAGTTTGTCGACTCTTCCTTTTCTTGCTTCCGATTCTTTTCCTTTCTTTAAACATTAGATTATAGAAACATCACATATAGTTGTTTATTTTTATTTTTTCGTACATAAAAAGTTCAAAATTTTTATTTATTGGGGGGG
>OENM01003017.1:0-12579 GCA_900239745.1 Rotaria magnacalcarata
CCTTTATCCAATAATAAAGGGTGAAAAACATTCATGAAAGATATTTAAAGATGCCTCTGCTGATTTGCATGTAATGTGACAAAAAACAGTAGTATTAGTAGGCGGGGCGAGGCGGTGTTACACCGCGACTCGTCCATCTCTGGTATACAACCTTCTTTCTCAATCTTTTATTCAGTTTTATTCATTATTTAGTTTAACATATTTTCATGATATTTTTGCGTCAGTGCGAACTGCAATTCTGAAAAAATTTCACGGATATATATATATGTACACATTAAGGTAATGAGTCGTATTTGACTCAAACTTTCTGTAGAAATTACAAAATTAAATATTATCTAACGATGCGTGCAAAATTTTGGGATCTCACAATGCAATTTAACATGTTTCATAGTAAAATAACCCTTTTTCCTTTGTTTGTTTTCATCAAGGACATTCGTTTTTTTTTACTGTGAATAATGAATGTACCAATGACAGACGCACGGAAGTCTGCAAAACGAACATTCGAAGAATTCCATTTTTCTCTAGGAGAAAATGCATCGTTTTGGCGAGAAAAAGATCACAGAGTGAAAAAAACACTCTACAGCCTTAAACTGTGAAAAAATATTGCCTGTATTTTGTGACATTCTAGAAAATGACTGGATAGTAATTCCTCTTTATAGTTTTTCTTTATCTTGTTCTTGTTCAGATCAAGAATGTTAATATATCCTCTGTATTAGTTGATACTGGATGCCGTAGCACACGAATAGTTGAACAACGGTTTGAAGTGAGCAGCAATAAACGATTTTTATCAAGTATCCTTCAGTTGATATACTATGAATATAATCTTTGTGTATATACGTTTGTGAACGCTGTCTTTTCAAACAGGTAGAATAAGCGCATTTACACATGCTCTTTATGACCAGTAGAGCTGATATAACATGAATTCCTTAAAAGTGTAAAACTCCCCTTAAAAGCTGATAGAGATATTATGTAATGCAAGAATACATTAGGCTAACATATAAAATACTCTGAGTCCTTGTCTTTCTAATGGTTCAACAAAAGATGACAGCTGAAATCATCGATCACAACCATAAGAGAAGATTGAGTTTAATGTTACAGAATCATCAATGAAAGAGCGATTTAATATAGTCTTAAAATATTATTCCGAACTCATGATATAACAGATTCGATCCAAACTAATAGAGTTCTCTCGATGATAAGATAAATTACCAAATTTTCTTTAAGAACTTCTTTACTCGAAAATTTTTATAAGCAATTCATCGTCATACAATTTAGTTCATAAACGATATCGAACAAAAATATTCTTTTCTTCATGTCTGTTTTTTCCCATGTAGCTGTGAAAGTTACATTCGTGTTGAATTCACTTTAAGTCAACTGATACGTTCTTCGAACATAAGAACGAATCGCTTCTATGCTACTTCTTATTCTGTCATCACTTTATATCTATCAATATATCCTACTTATATTACAGAACTCATCGAACTTGTTCATATAACAATAGAAGTTGTAGGTGTACGATGCTTAGTATGAAGTACTTTCTCTATGATTTGCATTATACATCTCTTAGGGGAAAATAACAAAATTTTTATCATTCTAGCAAACATGATAGTTTAGGAAGTTATTTATACTCAAGAAAAACTAGAAAAAGAAGTTTTTTCCCCAGTCTGTGAACGGACAGTGCTTGTTTTTCTTTGATTGAGTACATGTTATGCTAAAATACGGTTATCACTATTTTTTTTTCCATACCAGTACATATCACAAATACGTAGAATCAGCTCTTATTTAATTAGATTTTATTTTAGCTGATTTGTCAAATAAAAATTCAGTCGCAACGATCTTCTTAAAGTTTGAATTAATTAATCTTGTCTTTCTTAATAGATATTCCTTATGCTGTAAAAATCAAGTTAGGTGTGTCCAAAACAATATATTGATTAGAAATGACAATAATCGATTTATTTTAGTTGTAATCTTGATCTTGAAAAAGCTTTTTTTTTTCGAATATATATTTGCCATACGTAAAATAATTGTTTAATATTTTTTTTTCTGATTCGTCTACTAAGCAATACTTGTGAGTCTACTGTTGATAAATAAAAAATTCAAGAGCTTACCACTTAGCCAAAACTCACAACACCAATAGAAATACCATCGAAATCGTCTTATCCTTAATAGAACCAAAGAAACCTTATTATGCCATGACAAATGTCAAATGATATTATGAGATCTCAAGATTTTCTAGGAGTCGTTAGAAAAAAAACTCAATTTGTAATCTCCACGGAAATCCTCAAATGAATCCAATGAGATTAATATACAGAAAGTTTGAGTCAAATACAACTCATTACGTTAATGTGTATATATCTGTGAACAATTTTTTGAATTATAGTTCGTTTTGAAGAAGAAATATCGTCAAAATATATTTGCTTAAATAATGAATAAAACTGAGTGCAACAAAAAGAGAAAAAAATTTGATTACTAATCCTCGTGTAATCATTATATTTCAACTAAAATCAATTCATTAAGATTACAAATCTAATTTTTAAAGCGAAATAATTTTCTTAGGAATCTAAAATTTTCAAAGATGCACAGTCGGTCTCATTGGTTTTTAGTCTTAATGCAGTATACTTTTTGTAGAAAGCAACTGAATTAGACTTTATATGTTTTTTTACAGAAATCTATCATATACGTATATGACGCTTAGAGAGATTTTGTCTATGAATCCGCTAAGAGATTTGTTAATAGTTGCAATTTTACCGTTATAAGTACTGCCACCTATCCATATTTACAGAATCTATCAAGAGTTTAATAATTTCGATTTTTTTATGTGAAACTGATAAAATGATGTGTCAATATATAAACTAGTACTAGAAGACGAAATATTTAAGGCTTTTTTTCTTGAAAAAGAATCTAATTATGTCGTTTTTAATAAGGCTTTAGCTACGAATAAATTGTGAGACCGCTCAGGTACGTAGATCAAAATCATCAACACTTACTATTAGAAAAAACGTAATTACCATATTAAAGAAATCTTTTAATATGTTGCCAAACTAAATGAGATTTTGAAGTTGCATGAGACCCTGAAATAAATTTTTTCGTCGAAATTTTAGTTGTAAACTTTTTCAATTAAACTTCAAATCAGACTTCTTGGCTTCATTTAGTTTCCATAGAAATGGTTGTCATGTACTTTCTAAATTTGATAGTTCAGCAACACTTATCCATAGAGTAGAACATTATGGTTTAGAAAAATGTCGAACCAGTTAAATATTTGAATTTAATATGTTATGAAATAATCGTGCTAGATATATATATATATATTTATGCAACTTTTAAAAACAGAAATTTTGAAAATATATTCTTACAGTACACATACCAATCTTCTTCTTCGATCGTCTATAAACTTTTCTAGGGTCTCTTCCGTTTTTTTTAAGGTGGCTTGTTTGTTGTTGCCGACAGAAAAGAGCATAGTTAAGTTTTTGACGTCAAGCCATTACAATTACTTTCAAAAATCATCAACAAACAAGAAAAAAAACGCCTTTCTTTCTAATGAAAATGTACAACAGTCAAATTGCACCAACAATCACAACAGTAAGAATATAACGGAGTCGAAAAGGAGACTTAAACAAGCTACTAGTGATGATCTAACAAAAGAAACTGATTTAAACAATGTAAAACCCACAAGAAACATTTGATCATTTTTCTATTAAATAATCATAGCAGTTAGTAATACTTATTAATCATTGATGATTGATTTTCATAAAGAAATTTTTCTCAACCTATTCGATAAATCATTTCTAATTGAGAAAAAAACATTATCTTGGCTACAGTGTTTGATCTAGTCATTAAGAAATACTTTCATTAGATAGACGCAATCTAAAAACTTCAAAACTCAGTCTGTAGAATAAACTCTTCACAAAATAACGAAGATACATCATGATAAGAAACAACATAAAACAAATAAGTTTAAAGCTCAGGTGTTTGAATAGCAGTTTTTAATGCCCTAAGCATTTACTAATGTTAATTGAGTTTCGCCTTTCGTAGATAATGTGCTCAGTACAATGCATAATACGAAATTAATGGTCAGAAGTCTATTGTTGTTGTTCTATTCTCTCTCTCTCTCTTTCTTTCTTTCTCCGAGTGATTTAAATGAAAGAATTGATAAAATAATGTTTCTAAATACAGTACCAATCTCTTTATTACAACAATAGTACAGTAAGATCCATCACATCAGATTTCTTGTTCTTGTCAAAAAATGGCTTCGGTTATTGCAGTGACCATTCAGTAGATAATGGGCATTGAATGACATGTGAAGCCTTTATATTTGTTTTTCTTTCATGAAAATATTGAATGGGTAAAAGCAGCTTATATCTCATCGTATTATAGTATAAAATGGAAGAGTGAATACATAGAAACTAATTCTGAAACAATACATGTGTTTTTTATTCATATCGTCAAATAGTCATCGATTTTTCTCGTTGTAACATTGTATAACCAATGAAGATATTCCATCCATACTAAATATTATTTCATCATCTCATGTTATGAGATTTAGAATAGATGCAGTAACTTTATTCCTCATGTGTCTCTCTCTCTGTATTGCTGACAAATAATTACATTGTGGTCATGTGCACCTTGTTGTCTGTTATTCGCAAATTTGTCCTAGAATTTTCATATTTTTATTAATTAGCAGTATAGACTTCTTTGTCAATCTATTTTACAATATAATTTTCGATGATTTATACTGTATAAAGGTAATAAAAAAATTCATTTTCATTTCCATATCTATACAATCATCGCTCATGGTAAGGATTGACATTTCGATGATAGAGATATGCAACGAAATCTGCTTTTGTACCTAATTCATAAATCATGAAGTTTATCAGAAAATATATCCTATAGTTTTTTTTTGTAAAATGTTGTAATCAAGATATTTTTTTTCTTCTTTCCATGATACTTAAGAAAAAACACTTTTTTTATACATATTTCAAGATGTATTAATCTTGCGTAGATAAATATATATATATATACATATATTAATTGAAGTAATTCTTGAAACTAGAGTTTAATTAATCGATTCTCTAGACTTTTTATCTAGAAAAATCAATATCTTTTAGTATACACTGAGCATTTTATAGTAATTATATTATGCAAAAAATATTTATATCTTCAGTTGATAAATTCTTCACAAGAAAAAATGATTAAAAATTAAATTTTTTATGAAAAAGTACAATGATTTGTAAATTGTAGTATAAGAAAACTAGAACATAGTGCAGTTGACATAAACGAACGAGACAGTTGTCTTATTGTGTGCTATAGTTATAATAAAAGGACATGCAATATCCCACCAAGAAACACCAATAATTATCAATCATTATGATCGATTAATATTCACCATCTGGAGGAAAAGAAAAACGAGCAAGAATTCGCTGTAGTCATGTTTACACGTCCCCCTTTTTTTGTCTACTAAGAATCAGAGACAGATTATTAGTATTGTTTTATCGCATACGTAATCAGTTTTACATCACTACGCACATTTACTTATATCGTCTCTCTCTGTCTCATTGTATGCATCGATATGTATATATGTCTACGATGTTAAGCGTTTTTCCTTCTTCTTTACTAATATTTTTGTGATTTGTTTAGATCAAAATATAACGCATTCATAAATGTATTATGGAGAAAATTATTCCTAAACCAAATCAATCCTATAGCTTAATCGTCACATCTATATTAGAATCTTCTATCAATGTCATAAAACAGGTTTGTCAGCGTTATTATTTTGTTATTTCAGTGTAATTTGTATCTCTTTCCGTTATCCTTCGACTAAAGAAATAAAGACGACTTTATTTGGTTTTCGGATTGCTATTATTCGTTCTCCAAGATCAAATTTTACAAATGTTTGCTTTTCTTTTTTTTTCTTTTCAAATAATTCTATTTTATTCGTGATTCTGCTCAAGATACTATGAAATCTAGACAATAAAACGGAATACTTATATACGTGACGTAGATCATATGAAAAAAAGAAAATACAGCCATGAAAATCGATAAATAGTCGATCGAAGAATTGTAGTAGAGAAGATCAATACAAAAGCAGTTAATCTGCAAGAAAGAATATAAGAATAAAGTAGTCACTATCGGATTTTTCAGCGCGTTAATCGTGATATTGTGTATAATAATGCTCGGTGATTTCATAAGAGTGTGTCACATAAAAAAAAACAAGACAACATACTCATAGAATCATTCTTCTGAAAAAATCGAACATGTTGAATGAACGATCAAGTGATTTTTGTAAGTACATGTTTTTATACGAGCAAAGATATCACTACAAATCGTATGACAACAGATAGCGATTTGTGTTGTTTTTAGCAAATATCATGTTTGTACACTTACACTGCTTTTTTTTCTTCTTCTTCGAATACTAATATATATATTTAGCACACTACTGACAACACTTAACAATATTCTTATGCGATTAATAACGCTTCGATTCTATTTGTATTATATATATATAAAGGATGACAAAGATTACGCATAATTTTGTTAGAGAATGTTTCTCTATGACATTGATGCGATTGAAAATATTTGATTAAGAAAATGTTGTTGTTGTGAATTACTATGACGTCAAATAAATTCGAAGAGATCGTATGACTAACAGTAGGCAACGTAATTCGATCAATATCTACGAGAGAAAAAACTGCCCATTTAGAAAAAGAGGAAAGGATTAAATAAATGAAATAATAGTTGCTCACTTGACGATTTGAATTAAATTATTCGTGTATGTTTAGAGAATAAGCAGGGGAAAAAGGAAAATAAATTTTTGCTCGAACTTCATTCTTTACAGTTGTCAACTTAAAGTATGAAAGATTATTGCTTTAGGCATCATGCTATATGATTGAATTTTGCTTTTGAAATTCATATTCAGTGCTACCTACTGCTTTTCGTTTATTGATTGAACTTGAAGAGCTTCTCAACCTATGTGTGTACTTAGTTGCCCAAAGCAAGTATTCTCCATGTAGCCATTTGAATTCTTTTTCTCTTTTCCTCTTTCTTTTTTTCTAGTTTTTCTTTTTGCGTCTCTCTCCCTGACAACGAAAAAAAATCTTGAATCGTGATTTTCGTGGGTGTAAGAGTGAGTTGTGCGGAAATTCTAAGTTAATAATTTTAAAAAAAATTCAATTCACGTTTTTCTTTCTTCGATTTGATTCATTTTGTTTTCTTCTTTTCTTTTTTTTTCTACTTTTCATCTACCGCCTTCATATTAAGAGATTTATTGACTTTTTTTGTGGTACTCTAACACGCATGCATCATATTGTTAAATCATGATAGAGTCTTGTGTATTAGTTCAATAAATGCAATTGTCCATCAATAATTATTATCTATCAATTTAATTTTCTATCCGTTTAATTTCATCTATTCAGATTTTTTTAAATTTGTACAATATACGTAGATACCCATCTATATTAGTATATGAAGCATTATCAGTATCAAGTATTGTTTATATAATCATTGGCTTGAACACAACATCATTATCATTTAATAGAAATAGAAATTATCTTATGCCTTTATTGAAAATATTTGAAATAATTGAAAATTTCTGGAGACCTGTCCGCAACGAACAACAACAAGCTCGTAAATCGAATCATTTAAAGCGTAGTCGATCTGAAACAACAGAAACTTGCAATAATAATATCAACAATAGTGTCAGTCATTCATCAGTAGCATTATCAGATGTGTCTGTTGTAAGTTTATTATTTAATTCTATTAAAACTTTGTTTTTACATTTATTCATTGATTGATTGGTTTATAAGTTAAATCATGAATTGATGTTCATATACATATTCACATATCAAATACTTATTGTTTTTGTAATTTACGTAACATGAACACACTCTTAGTCGATATAGAAGTGAAAAAGAAAAAAGACACTTTTTAACAACATCCAATTTATTTTATTTTCTTTTTCTTTTTTTGACTAATACTTTTCAGTGAACGACATATGCGCATATACGTATAATCTTGTTGAGTTCAATGTTCTTTTTCGTTTCTCTCTTTTTTTGTGTTGGTTATGTCGGGTGTATTGTTTTCTTAAGCCGAAATAACTAATATTCGTTGTATTGATTTTGGTCGCATGATCGTTTTGTGTGCTTTGAAGCAACAAAAAGGAATGGCGTAGTACTATTCAATTAATGTGAATAAAAACGTGATTATCACATGAGAGTAACTAATCAAAGCCTGAAAAGAAGACAAGCTAACAGAAGACTCTGTAAGATGAAGATACTTTATTAAGATATCTCCACATTATATATTCTTCCAGTAGAACTAAATACTAGTAACATGAAAATCTTGTCTTCAAACGTTTATAGACAAGGTCAGTGAAGATTAGATTCAAAAAAAAAAAATATATATATATATATATATATATATATACATACGCACATAAAAAATACTTTTTCGTTTATTCGGTTACTCTTTATACATTCTTCGATTCAATATCGAATTATTTTGCAGATTATACCTCTTTTTTTGTTGATGTCAGGTCCAATATTGATTCTTAGGAGAGAAAAGAAATGATCTGTATTGACATGAAAGTTTATTCTAACGAACAAACTTTAAGCGAAATCACTGTTTCTATAATAAATAAGAAAGTGTTAAGTCTCATGCTTTTGTTTTATATTCACAAGTCTGCTTCAATTACAAGTGGAATAGAACAAATAAGTCTTAGAAGACAAGACATAGAAACAACAATAACAAATAAAAAGAACTCATATCATGAAAAATATCAGTTATTTTTATTGTAATAACAAACTTATGAACTATCACCAAAGTAATTGCATACAACTATATCGACGAGAAATGTTAAAAGTATGATAACTATGAAATGTTATTGCTCTTGTCAGAGCATGACATGTTTGCATTTTCTTTTCTTTTCTGTTTTGATACTTTAACAAACCAGAAAAAAGGAATACGAGTGAGAAACACTTGAAAAATAAGTTGTAGCATGGCGAAATCGATCTATACTTGATTTATTTTCGATGAGGTAATACTTTTCATTTTTTTTCTTCTTCATCCATACCAATATAGAATAAAAAACAAGCACGAAGAAAAAAATAAACTTAAGGAACAGTCGAAAACGCCGATAGAAAAATAGACTTTTCATTAATGTTTCAAATAGTAAGAGTTAACTCATCTATAAGCTATTTTTTTATGTGTTCTATTTAGAACCCAGAAAATAGTGGGTTACCAGTGAGAAAAGGAGTTCGAACTTATCTTCCATCATCAAATAATAATCGTCTTACAAATAATATTCGTGGTCCATCGTGGTGGTTATCATTAATATTTCTACTTATATCTACTGTGATCGGTTTTCAATCTGGTCTTGTTATTCTATGTAATATAAAACGTTGTATAACTGATGATGTATCTTCTCAACAAGAATCTAATAATTTACTTAATAATAATAGTCGAACAAATTCATTACTTGTTGCGTCTGTTAATTTACCGCGTGTATTAAAAAAAAAACAATTAATACTTATTGCTGTTATGACAAGTAAAGATTTTCTAACAACACGTGCACCAACTGTTATGCGTACATGGGCAGAACAAGTACCTGGTCAAGTTATATTTTTTTCAAGTGAAGGTTCAACAACAAATGATACACGTATTAATCTTGTTAGTTTACCATCCGTTACAGATACCTATCCACCACAGAAAAAATCTTTTCTTATGATGAAATATATATATGATCATTATTTAAATAAATTTGAATGGTTTATGCGTGTTGATGATGATGTTTATATAAGAACTGAAAACTTGGAAAAACTACTTCGTTCAATAGATAATCGTAAGTTTTTGTTTTTAAACTTGTTTTGTAGTTCGTTTCTTTCAATTAATCTTTTTTGTATATTTTAGGAAAACCATATTACATAGGTCAACCAGGTATGGGAACAAAAGAAGAATATGGTAAATTAGGTTTAGGTGAAAATGAAAATTTTTGTATGGGTGGACCTGGTATTATATTATCTCGTGAAACATTAGCTCGTTTCACTCCGCATATCAAAAAATGTTTAAAAAATTTTTATACTTATCATGAAGATGTTGAACTTGGCCGATGTGTACACAAGTATGCGAATACATCATGTACATGGTCATACGAAATGCAACACGTTTTATATAATCATCCGAATAAAACTGATGGCTATCGAGCATCGAATCTTGCATCTACAGATATTTTACGCGCTGTTAGTCTTCATTCAATAAAAGATATACGTGTATTTACACGTGTACATAATTTTGCTTTACAACGAAAGATTATGGATATCGAACAACGAAATATATTATTACGTCGTCAAATTGATGTTTATGATCAAATTCTTAATATTCAAAATTTAATTAAACTTCAAGCAAAAAATCTGTCGAAATTAATACAGAAAACAAAAAATGAACAAATTAAAACGAACTTAAGACAACAGTATAAAATATTGAATATGCCTGATCAACATATTGCTGAACAAATTATATCATTGTATAATAATACATTTCGATTATTTCTTAAGAATAATGAACAAGGTAGAGTTAGAAAATTTAAAAAGATTCAAACAAAACTATAAAATCTTAATAAATTTTAGGTCATCATTTATGGAATGCTGTGCAAAAATATTTTAATCGATCTCTCAGTTCCTCTCTCACTTCCTTTCCATCATCACACTTATCAAACCATTTAATTTTCCCCTATCCATTCGGCAGTCGTCTATCTACGATTAAAAGTAACAATAATCACGATTATTTAACACGTACAAAAACATTAAATAATTATCATAACAAGTTTTCACGTCAAAAATCGAATGATTCTTATGAAAAAATTGAACCTGGTACATATACATTCTTTACTGCTAGTCAATATTCAGCAAATACAGAATTACCAGTGCGATCTATTGAACCAGCATATAAGCAATGTTTTGAAGAAGTCGTTCGAACATATATGGAAGAAGTGAATAAAGTTTCAAGAAGTATGGGTCGACTTTTAGAATATAAAAAAACTTTATATGGTTATTATAAATTTGAACCAAGATATGGAACAAACTATATTTTGGACTTATTTCTTATCTATCGAAAATATTCTGGCAAAAAAATGTCGGTAAGTCATTTAAATTAAACATCAGTTATCATAGCACTAAACAAATTTGATCTTGCTGTTTACAAGAAAGTTACCTTATTCTATATTTCTTTTTGCTGTTGTCTTGAGAGAAGTTTATTCCTCATCTTTTTGAATACATTCTACACAAATGTATTCGATCCTAGATCATCAACGTCCATGACGATACATATTTGTACCAAAATATATTTTAAAGCTCCTTTTATATCGTGCTCCGTAGAATCAAAAGAACAAAAAAATAATGTTTAAATACAATTAATCATTTATAGAATTTCAATTTTTCTTATTCAGGTACCTGTACGAAAACGTGTTTATGTCGTGCAAAAATTTCGTCCTCTTTACTTTCGTGAATTATCAACAGCATATCCAAGTGCAATATTATCTCCTTTTGGAGCTGGTTCTCCTCGTCATGCTAATTTAACTTCACCGGTGACTACTAATATAAATACGATTACAACATCACCCATTGTTCCTATACATATGATTGTACCTGTTAGCGGACGTCTTCCTACGCTTAAACGATTGTTAACTAATTTTTATCAAGTCGTTATACATAATAATGATACAGATCTTCTTAATATACATCTTCATGTTATTCTAATGGAAACAGCTGAAGATAGTGGTGAACGTATGTCGACATTAGCAGATTATATTAAAAAATTTATTGAAGATCATCAAACGTCACGTATACATTTAATTCAAGTTAACGAAAGAAACTTTACACGAGGTTATGCACGTTCATATGGTGCATCTCGTTTTAATGATACCGATCTTTTGTTTTTTATTGATCTCGATATGGTTTTTACTCGAGAATTATTTCCACGAATACGTCATCATACTATTCTTCATAAACAAGTCTACTTTCCAATTATATTTAGTCAATACGATCCAAATTATTGGGAAACACAATTATCTCCCTCAAATTTTTCATCATTTCATTTTCGTGATGATACTGGTTATTGGCGTCAATATGGTTTTGGTATGCTCGGAATATATAAAGCAGATCTGAAATTAAGTGGCAACTGGAATGTTGAAATAAGCGGATGGGGAAAAGAAGATGTTGAAATTTATGATAAATTAGTTCAATCGCCAACTTTAAATGTTTTTCGAACCATCGATACAAGTCTAATGCATATATTTCATACAAAAGAATGTTCAACAACATTACGTGATGATCAAATGAAAATGTGTAGAGGAACTAAATCGATTACATTAGGATCACAGCGGACATTAGTGAGACATGTTCTAAAAATGATTGAGCTCAATAAAATCTGATATGTTGTTCTTGTTGTATTTCTTAGATTTTATTATTTCATTCATTTCACACACACATATATATATATATATATACATATATAACGTAAGGAAAGTTAGCAGCGGATTCGAGTATTTCCTGCTGACATTCGCCTATGCATCTGTGCTGGCCTTCTAGTTAG
>OENM01003018.1:1454-12558 GCA_900239745.1 Rotaria magnacalcarata
TTCGTTCAAAAGATTTTAGGAAAGTGGCTAGAAACAAACAACTCACTTGATTGGCCTTCTGGTTTAGGTAATTAATGTTTTTAAAGCAACCATTTTAATATTCATTGAGTTATTCTTTCTCAAATTTCCGATTCAGGACCAGTGATGTTAGCTATTAATAATTGTATATCCCAAAGTACAAAAAAAACACCGTATGAATTGGTTTTTGGTCAACGTGTACGTAATGATCATGACTTTTGGATACAAATTTATGAACAATCAACTAATAAATCAATTATTAATGAAGAGGATTTGCCATCATCAATAAATAGTTACTTGAATTCTGATAACGATGAAGTATGTATTATATTGTGTTGTGTTGTCTCCTAAATTGCTAGTAAAATTACTACAAAAATTAAATTAATAACAAAACAAACATGTCCAATTATACGAGCAACAATATTTCTTCATCTTTTTCGGGATGAATGTAAATAATGACAATAATTTAACTTAAATCGAAGTCATAATATTATTTTCAACAAAACGTTTTTTTTTTAATTTATTTAAAAAAAAGAAACAAATACAATCATTAAAAAATTTAAATCAAATATTTTTGAATTTCAATCTAACTGAATATTTTTTAGGTCATTTATAATAATGATGCATCTCAAGCAAGCTTTACAGATATTCCAGTACCATTATCTCTCATAAATGTAACTGAATCTGACGAGTAAATTATGAATATATATTATTTTAAATCATATTATCAGTTTCTATTTTCCATAAGTATTAATAGCAATCATGGCTCACATAAACGCGTTCGAGATGAAGCTGAAAAAAATTGTATTCGAACGGCAGGTAAATTTATTTTATATTGCCTATAGAACTAAGAACAAATAAAAATAAATACTATAATATCTTTTTTGCACTATGTTAATCTGTTATCTATTGAATAAAAACAAAACAAAAATATCATTATCTAAACTCTATTAATTTTAGAACGTCAAATGAAAAATTATCAACGTGCCTTAAAAAAACAAAAGGTTTTTCAAGTTAATGATATAGTAGGTTTAAAAATTGCTGATGTTGATCGATCGAATACTGCTTCATCAATTTTACCTTGTAAAATATTTAAAATAATTATAAAAAAAGATTCTCTAACTACACTATACAAAATGGCAACAGTAAACGGTATCATCACTGATGCATTTTCATCGTCAGATTTTATTGATTTATCTGAAACACTCTCTGCTGATTTACGAGAATTAGATTGTAACAGTTTATCTGATATCAGTTTTATACAAGCATGTCAAATTTTTACACAATATAAATCAATTCATGCCTGTAAATGTACGGGGTCATGTGATACAAATCGATGTCCATGTAAAAAAAAATCAGTTAAATGTTGTAGTAAATGTCATCGTGGTAAATGTCTCTTATGCAAAAACAATACATGACTAATAATTCTTTTATGTATTTAAAT
The DNA here is from genome assembly GCA_900239745.1 of Rotaria magnacalcarata. NCBI lineage: Eukaryota > Metazoa > Rotifera > Eurotatoria > Philodinida > Philodinidae > Rotaria > Rotaria magnacalcarata. The sequence continues at coordinate 2,917 of OENM01003018.1, forward strand.
ATTTAACTTGATAACGTCAAACAAAATCTTACTCAATAAAATTATGCATATTTATTGCATACAATGTCTTATATTATTGAATTTCTGTTTAGTTTCAAAAGCAAAGAAAAATAGATAAATATTGAGAATATATTTAATTGTTGTCAAAAGAAATATTCTTTCTGCTTAATACTAATGTTTCATAACTTAGGACACACCAATTTAAAGTTATAATATTAATTGTTTTCTTTTTCTGTCTCACTTTTATTAATATACGATCGCATCTAATTCTTAAATGGTTAGTAAAACAAAATGAATAAAAATAAATTTTAGAGTCTGACATCCTAATTCTGTCGGAAAAAAATGACTCTCAGCATTTCATTCACAAAAGGAGATGCGTGACTCATAGAAAGTTAATTTTTGCTTTGCGGAATATAGCAAACATTTCTCTATCTAATGATATATAATTNTATTATTCAACCAATTATATATCATTAGATAGAGAAATGTTTGCTCTATTCCGCAAAGCAAAACTTAACTTTCTATGAGTCACGTATCTCCTTTTGTGAATGAAATGCTGAGAGTCATTTTTTTCCGACAGAATTAGGATACCAGACTCTAAAATACTCAATTTGTTGTTCCTTAATGTAAATTTTAAATATTGCTGTAAAAAAAAACATATTGAATATAATGTTAATAAAAAATGCAGTGTTTCCCAATAATTTTAATATAGTTTACACTATAATCTTTAAAATAAATATAGAACATCTTTATAATGAAATGTTTGTTTCCAAAAAAAAAGAATATCGTCTTTCCTTTGATGGTTATAGAATTTCTCTTTTATAACTATTTTACAAGATTAAATTATTATCTATCGAAAAAGAAATAGTATAACATGTGGTGCGAAAGTATCTGGAGAAAATGTTCGTTCGTTTTCTGACGACCTGCGAGAGTGAGCCGAATTTGTAAATCATTGTGTTAGAATTAGCATTCGTTCTTTCTTAGAATCGGTGTTCAAAATTTTTATCTGACATTCAGAGTAGAAATTGTACTTAAATTTTTGGTCCGAAAAAAATGTTTTGGACAAAACTATGTATATTAACGAAACTAGTGACACAATATTTGATCGTGCCTAGTGTGAGATTGATTATATGATATTTTTGGTTTCTATGTCTCAACATTCCCTTATCTTCTACTTAAAGACGGGAAGCATAACCTATTCCCATGTTCTTGTGCTAGGCCGCATCGAAGTTTGAAGTTTTTGTTTTAATCTATATATAGGTTGTATAAGTTCTCCTCAGTGGTAAGTGCGTTATCAAATATTATCTGATTTCTGTTTTCGAGGCTATAAATAGCAAGATAGTCTCCTACAAATTGAACTTACAATTGATTGTCTCCCGTTAATTTTACAGAAATTAGGGAACAAGTTCTAACATGTGAAAAATCAATCAGCTCTGAAAATATAATTGAATCTGTTAGTAGCATTCGTACTATTATTAGCAGCCTCAAAAACAACATTTTATTAGAACACAGTTTTATAAGGAGATCTTTGTTTTATACATTGCAGCATGCAGAATAATATTTTCGATCAATCTTGGATTGCATTTTTGACGTTGAAAGTTGTCCAAACGGCATTTTCGTGTCTTTCAAAAATTTAAGCACAATTTCTACTCTGAATATCCGACGAAACTTTTGAACACAGACTCTGAGAGAGCACAAAGAGCTAATCCTAACGCAGTGTTTTACAATTTCGGCTCACTCTCATAAGTGGTCAGAAAATCAACTAACATTTTGTCCAAAAACTTTTGCACCACACCCTAACTGAAAACAAAAATCTATTATTTAAGTAGAATTAACTCGTTAGCTAAATCACTCAATAATACAAGCATTTATTATGTATTTCTATTGCAATTAGAACATGATAATTGAAATCTTGTAAGGCGCTATTTCGAAATCCTATTGTAACTTTCGATTAACAACTATTTGCTCTGAGTTATATTAACAAAAAAATCGATTTTCCTTTCTTCTTATACTTTTTAGATTAGTATACTTCTTTTTCTATGATTAATAGTATAAAAAATAGGTAAATGATTTCAATGTAAAATTTATATTTATATTATCAATAGTATTATAAGCATTGGTATTAGTTTTTACTTGCGTAGTTACATTAAACATATGAAATATTATTTATGATATGTATTCAACTAATCTTATGATTATATACAGTCTAGCTTGCATTAATAAAAACTCTCTTAATAACAAGGACCCAAATTAATCTATAATCATTTCAAATAAAACCAACAAACTGTTATTTTATGAAAAACAAATATGGAAGTCAGGTTTTCGTAGTGATCCTAGTTTCTTGTATAACAGAAAATATAAAATGCGGATCTTTAAACGATATAATTCAATACAAACTAGGTTGCTAGATTTTATTTTAAATATAAAGCACTCTTGATTATTTGAATTAGATCGTTAACAAACTCACGATGTACGTTGTTGTTTTTATCCATCTACTGTCAACACGACTAGCTATAAAAATCAGCAATTGAAAAAAAAATTTCGTAGTTTTATAAAAAAAACTGTTGGAACTATTGTCTTGATAGTATATTAAAAAAAATGATGTAAACACGATAGAATAGAGTGTTTTTAAATACATTCAATACAGCTTTTTTGAAAAACAAAACAAACATTTAGTATTTTGCTGACTGAAAAGAATGTTTCAATTTCTACCATTTTTGTTTTTGTGTGAATCAAATGGCATAAAAAAATTCTCTCACTAGAATATTTTCTGAGATTATTTACAACGATACGAATATGTTAATCAATACAATGTTTAGCTTTCGTCTTCTAGATTACAATTTTGTTATACTAGTTTTTTTTTAATTGAATATAACATCACGGTCTCATCTTGATTAGGGATGTGCAGTGTCGGTGTAAATACTGAAAAACTGGCCACCGACTACACCGACGGTGTACTCAGTGGAACACCGACTACGCCGAAACTGTCAAGTGGAGCACCGACTTGCACCGACGGTGTTTTCAGTGGAGCACTGACTACACTGTTGTCGGTGTGACCGACACTTAACACACTGAGAACACTGAATAATTCAATCAGTATTCAGGAACATTGATTGAATTATTCAGTGTTCTCAGTGCAGTCGGTGTCAGTGACACCGGTGACAGTGTACTCGGTGATCCACTGAGAACACCGTCGGTGCAAGTCAGTGCTCCACTGACAGTCTCGGTGTAGTCGGGGCTCCACTGAAAACACCGTCCGTGCAAGTCAGTGCTCCACTGAGTACACCGTCGGTGTAAAAGTCGGTGATCAGTATACCGACACTGCACATCCCTAATCATGATTCAATAAAATCTAATCACATTATTAAGAAATAATATCGGAATAACTAATTTCATTTTTTTTAAACTTTATTCAATCTCTAAAAATCTAACTACAATTTTTAGACCCCTGTGAATACCAATGATTGTACAATACTACTTGAAAAAAAAATTTATAAATTTTCTAGATAAAAATGGAAATACCTGTAACTATTTCTGATTATGTTGAACAATTATTAAACCCAGTTGATAATACAGCGTAAGTTAAATCACTTTTTTCTATTGATTAATTATCAATCAATATTTTAAGAAATTCCGCAGTAACAACTAATATTGATCAACATGCTATCTTATCAAATATAGATGATGCTCATTCTCATCAACAAACAGGTGAGCTCAGATAATCAAAAAAAATATGTCAGCACTTTTTTTAATACATACGCTCATAACTGTTTTAAAACAATAATTTATCTATGAATCACTATCAAGCTTAATAGTATTAAAATGATGACAAAAAAGTTCCGAATTTTCATTTGTTTCAGTAGAAAAAAAAAGTATTTGATTTCATAAAAATCTACACATTAAAATAAATCATACGGATCCATAGCATGTAAAATCCACGCATAACATATGAATAACAAATTAGAAAGCGTATTTATTTCTTAAATACTTCCGCAATAAAAGAATACACTGAATAATAAAATTGTATAAACATAAAAATTTAAAACATGCATCAAAATCTATAATTAAAATCTCTATTAGCTAATGAAACAATTTTAATCAATATTTCTCAGATTAATTCAAATATCATATATCCGTAAGTTTTCTTCACATTTTTATCATAGCAAATAAAATATTTGTTATTTAAAATCAAAATTTTTTTTTGCATTACTATACATTTATCTTAACTTAGAAAACTACATTATTTGTTTTATTTGCTTTTAATAATTAACATTCTTTTAAAAAAGAATTGAAAAGATTTTTTAAATTTCTCCTTATATAATTGAAATCAAAATATTATTCAAAATATAGATGGAAAATACGAGCTTTAGTTACTTGTGCGTATCCAAAACGAACTTTCACGAATACCCATGGAACCGGAGAGATATCTAATTGGGATCTAACAGATCAAAGCGGATCCATAACATTAATTGCTTTTAATATTAATTCACATATTATGAGTGACAAAATAAAAAAGGATCAGGTGAGTAAACTAAAACAAAAATAAAAATAATAAAAAAACATTTATAACATCATGTAGGCTTATGAATTTTTCAATTTATCTTGTCGTGGTGCATCAGAAGCATTTAAAACACTACCGCATTTATATCAACTCGTTTGCACCAATTCGACACGAGTCGAAGAAATCGATATATCATTTGATAATAAGCAAGAAAATTACAATTTTATTCATTTAAATGAAGTAAACTCAATACCACTAAACTCAATCGTTGGTAATTTTGCATTACATTTCATTCACTAAAGCAATAAAAATGAGTAAATCTATTAGTATCGCACAAAATGTTTAGTATGATCTAAAGATTCATAAGAAAAACTATTCTAATTTTATTCTGATTAAGATGTGATAACTAGTTAGATATCAACTTTAAATTACAATAAAGAAAAAATTTAATTGTAACTAATAAAATTACTTGATTTAACTCAATCCAATATGAATATTCCAAATACTGTAACTTAGTTATATTAATCGAATTTCTCTTAATACTAATTTCGTTTTAATTAAAAAACAAAAATAAAAATTTTCATCGAAATAAGAACATATTAAATTTATATATGATCAATTGAAAAAATTCTCTTTCAATGTAAAATATACTATTTAAATTTTTAAAGATCCATCTTCGAATTTGTTTGAAAAATTTTGTTCATGCAAAACTAACTAACAAATTAATATACATTTCAAATCAATTCTTTTATAGATGTTCAAGTACGAGTTCTACGCGATTACGGTATCTCGACTGGAACCCAAAATGAAAATGTATGGAGTCGAAGAGATTTACATGTTGATCAAGATGGAACTCAACTCAAAATGACTTTATGGAATAATCAAGTAATTAATATTCAAATGTTTAAACTATTTTATTTTATTAATTTTATAGGCTCGTTCAATTTCTCGTAGTATGGTTGGTTTAAAAATCAAATTAAAAAATGTCAAGATTTCATGGTTTAATGGTATGTAAGGTTTAAAAAACAATTTCTATATAATCTAACATACAGATAATAATAATTGTTTTTTATTTTACAGTAAACAATTTCATTAAAGTTTAACTCTGTTTCTTCTAGGATCACGATTGTTGATTAGTATGGGTAATACACAATTATCAATTATCAAGTGATTAAATTATTACTTCTATCATTATTTTGTTTTTGTCATCATACAAAAAAAACATGATTAAAAAAATTACTGTATATTTGGTTATCCAATGAACTATTAAAACGAATACATTTTCACACATATACTCCTTTTGTTTTATTTAATCAATAAATAATTTTCTTTTGCTATTAGTATATGCATATAAATAATAATGCATATAAATAATAATAAATATAAATAATAATAAAAATATCTTTCTCAGTAATACTAATGAATTCAATACTTAATCAATGAAAAAATACATAAGAATCTTTATGACAAGAAATTCACCAAATTCCATCCATATATATAAATTTTCATTAAATTAACAATTATGTTTAATTTATGTAGCTACCAACATTCCAAATCATACAAACGAAAAGGTACTAATCATATATGAATTCTTTTCAATAAAACAAATAGCACGTCTTTTCAATGTAGATTTGCATAAAATTCAAATATGAATTAATTTTTATAAAATAACTGTCATATTTACTATTTATCAAATAAATTCGCGGGACTTGATAATCTTTCTTTAATATCAATAATTGATTGAATCATAATTATGACATACATCAAGACCCTAATTAAACGTCTTTTTCCAAATAAAATTATTACGTATAGATTATCGAATCTAATTTATGATTTACAAAATAATAATGAAGAAAATAGTAGTTTTTACATAAGTATCGAAAATGATAGTAATAGTCGACAATTTTGTTATCTAACATTAGATGAATTAATAAGTTTATATCGATATTGTCCCGTGATTGAACGTACTCTATACGAAGTAATTATATCTACCAATTTTGTGAAAATCTATATCGATTTCGAATACTATATTAATAACAATAAGCATATAAAAGAATCACACATTGGACCTCAAACTTGTCTTAAAATATTTCAATATTTTTTTAATATTGGNTATTGCTTAAAGAATCTACATAGTATTCATTTAACATTGATTTTATTCTAAAAATTATTCATCTTATTTCTAGATCAACGACAGAAAAGAAATCCTTTCATTTCATACATGCAAATCCATCAATATTATTTGAAAATAATATTACTCTTGGATTATTCATTAAAATTATGATTCATTATTGTCTATGGTTAACTGCTAAACATAAATGTTCATTTTTTGATATAAATTTGATTTTGAAAAAATATAGCATTATTGAATTGATTTCATTATTAACACCATACGTTACTACTTTATGTACGCATTGCACTGAATGTCAACTGTTTTCAAATTCCATAACAATTGCAGAATTAGCATATCTATTAGTACTCAATAAACAAGATCAGTTTAGATTAGCAATTGATCTGAATGTTTATTCTAATAACCAACAATTTCGATTATTTGATAGTGTAAAAAGAGGAATGAATAATGCTTTACTTCAAAGTAAAAGTTTTCCATTTAATAACAAATTGAAAACATCGTACTTTGAAATTCTTGAAAAGTCAATAGTGTCAAATGTGAAAGAAATATATGTGCCAATAATTTCTCTAGAAAATAATCAATTCATAATTAAGCAAGTAAATAGCATAAATTCATCTGTAATTATCGATACGAGTCATATGAAACTGAATGATATTAATATTCATGCTGATACATATTTGACACCAGATACAAATTCGCAATACATAATAAATTCGAAAATATCAAAAATGAAACAAATTCCTACACGCAATGTGTTCGATCAAATTGATAATCAAATTCACAAATTTATTCCATTTGTAGAGAAATTAATTAATTTAGATCCACTACATCAAGGTTACATATCATCATGTATACGAGGCAACCACAATACAGATATTTTCTTTTTTAATATTGGTGGTGAATATCGTTACTGTATTCGTAAGGGCACACATCATGCACGAAATACAACAGCAATATTAATAGATATAAAAAATGAAACATAGTATTCGATGTAAAGACTCAGAATGTAATAACACAGTATTAATATGGAATAAAATAGAATAACATTTTACATTTGGATCATCTATTTTTATAACGTTTTTCTCATGAAAAAAAAATAACACATTCGGCGTGTCCACATAATGCGGTACTTCGCTGATCAAATTTTAAAAAACTTTATTTTCGATATGGACATATCTAAGCGTATTTTCTGATGCAATTTTTTACGCTGATTATGAATCTGAACTTTTTTTCTTAAAAAAAATTGAGTTTTGGCATCGAAAACCGCGTTTTAAAGTTTTCAGAAATGGTATTTTCTATTTTCTAACCAAGAAATTTAAAACAAAGATGCAGACTGATATACCATTCGATGTAGAATTTGATTCTCTACAAAATGGTCTATTTAATTTTTACTCTCATTCCTTAGGACAGCTTCTAAGCTCTTGTACAGTTTCTAACTCTTACTGTACAATTATTGGGCTCCTATTTCAACATAGCAACTTGATTTTTTATAGAACGATATATGCATGGCACTGATCAATGTATATAAATATTAAATATTTTAAAGCATGTTAAGTGCTTCGAATTTGATCGACAAAAAAACGTGTCACAACGATACGAAAAGTGTTATAGCGTTACGTTTGTTTTTTACTTTTTTTATCTGAGCTAAAATAGTTTAGAAAAAAAATGTTTCACTGATTCAAAGCCCATTCAATTCTCTACAAAACTGGTATGATAAGCATTCAATGTCAAGAAATAATTTGTCAAAAATGCTGAGCATTATAAGCAGCCCTAGAAAAAAAAGTCCTTTTTGTCACAATGTTACGCGATGATAAAACCTTTCTAGATATGCGACAGTTCAGTCAAACTAGGTCATTCTTTCAACATAAATAGATTATGATAAGCTGCGTCAAATGACGTTTGAACGACCTTAATAGCTCTTATGCCGTTCGACATAATTTCAAAATGATTTGTCAAAATGTCACAACGTTACGTTTAGACAAACCGCATTATCAACTAGTTTACAATTTTCTGATCAATTTCTGAACACAGTGAGGGTGGGATAAAAGTTTTTCTTTTTTCATTTATTTTTATTATATTAATTATTTTCAATGCGAATACTATTTTAAAAAAAAAAGATCAAAAAACAAATGGATCATATAATTACAATAAATTTGCAATCAATAGTTTTTGAACGGTTCTAAATCATTTTCGCGCCTCTCTCACATATAAATCGCAACACTCAAAAATACTATTATCAACTATATCTTCATGAAAAATTCTTATACTCATTCTTACAATGACAAGTAATGGAATTAAAAATCAAGAGTTCACAGCCAATTGCATTTGGCACCGTAATTTATGTAATGCAAGACAGATTTCGATCAAACTTGAAAATGCTCTTGATATGTCATTCACTTTATTATTAAATGTCCTAAATAATTTTAGATCGATAAATGATACTGATCCTGTTGGCCTCCTTTTATCACTACTTACCTGTATTGGACATTTCTCTGCTGATTCAACAGTTAACATCACAAATCATATTACTAATTTAAATATTTTTCTTTTATTGATCGGACCATCAGGTATTTTTCTAATAACCAATTATAAAATTTGTTTATACAATACATAGGATGTGGAAAATCAAAAATAATTGCACCTATAAAAAAATCGATAATAAATTCTATTAAAGCATTAGGAATATCAACAGAAAATGCAGGAATTGTGGATGATTTCACAACTGCTTCTTTATCAGCTAAATTAGCTAAATCCAATGTAATTATTTTAACAGACGAAGCGGAGAAACCGCTTTTGTCTATAGGATTCTATTCTCCATCATCAGAATCAAGTGCATCTGAACGAATTTCAGGTTGTAAGTTTTTTGGAACAATTCCCACTACAAAGGATGCGATGACTTATCATCTGGAAATTGCTTCAAATTTATCATTTATCGGTGCTACAACTGGACGGATATGGCACCGATTAATTCATTTTTATTCTCAAGGTCATCAAAGCGATGGTTTTTCTG
>OENM01003025.1:0-12522 GCA_900239745.1 Rotaria magnacalcarata
GTTAAGGACGATCAGAGAAGTGATAGACGGACTCCAGAGGCGTCGCTGAACATCACCGATCTTTGGTACAGGATTAGTAAATATGCGCCACTAATTTCTGAGGCGAGTGCACTAGTGGACCTTTATTGCAGCTCTAGTAGTTGAATGAGAAACATACATCATAATACAGACCGTGACACAGAAGGTCCACGGACCATCAGCGACCGTGATAGACGAACTCCAGAAAAGAAGTTTCATCGTGTTTCACATTCTAATCCCACAGGGATTGTGATAACAGCTTTTTCATTTAGATGATCAGCAGTGTCCAGACTTCCAAAAAAGGAAATTTTGGAAGTTTTGGAAATTTCAAGTACTTGTGTTCTAAATTGTTTGGTACTTCCCAAAATTATACAATTTCCGAAATTTCTGAAATTTCCAAAATTCTGTACAAAGCGAAATTTCCGAAATTACAGAAGATTCCGAAATTTCTAAACTTTCAAATATTTTCAAAAAATTTTCATTTGCTTTGCTATGTAGTAATCGAGTTGATGGAAGCTTCGGAAATTTCTGTAATTTCCTTTTTCGGAAATTTGAACATACCTCTAGATGATCACGTCCATCGAACTTCAATCACGTCGAATCGGAGAAAAAGGTGTCGAATATCTTGCTGATGCTTTAATCAATAATGATGCATGTTTTTAGATTTGTTTTGATCTTCTCTTATATGAATTTTCTCAATGTCATTTAGAGAATTACTTCAGTGAATCTTAATCGCAACGAAATCAACGATCAAGGCTTAAAATATCTTGTGAATGTTTTGAAAAACGATGAAGTATCTATATATATTCTATTTTGTCTTTGATGACAATACAGTGTTATGATTATATTACATAGAAAATCTTGTTGTTGCATCTTGATGATAATCATATTACTGATCAAGGTGCAGAATATATTGCAGATATGCTACGAATGAACAAGGTGACGATAGTTTATTCTCTATCTCAAATATTTTCCTAATCTAATCATTTGTAGACACTTAAAACACTAAGTCTTCGTTCAAATCAAATTGGAAATCAAGGAGCCCAATCTATTGCTAATGCATTAGCACAGAATAGAGTAATTCTTATTCTATTGATGTATAATTCGCACACAATTATTTCATTCATATGTAGATATTAATGGAACTGAATATTTCTAAGAACAATATAGGAAATGACGGTGTTGCTCCGTTCATTAAAGTATTACAAAATCATAGGGTTTGATATCTTTCTGGAGAATTTCCTTGACATATCTACCTTTATACAGTCTCTCGCAAAAATCGATTTCTACGGCAACCCGATTGATAAATACATGGCAAAAGCAATCAGGATTGTGATGTTACGAACAAGCGTAAAGTTTTCAACAGTGTTTCAAACAAATTTTTGATCGATTTTAAACATTTTTATCGATAGTCTATATCCTATGTGATTCTTAATTCAAAATGTGTTGGCACGAGAAAAGNGAATTAATTACTAATTCAAAAAATAAAAATCGCTTACAAGCATATTTCTATCTTTATTTAAACAACTAATCTTTTACAAAAATGAAAATTAGCTAGCCTATTCACGCATCTATTTTAAAGCAAATACTTGAAAAAAAATACCAAAAAAATATTTATCGTGTAATGTCAGGTTTTCATCCTGCTCCAAAAATCAACTGTTTTTCTTTTAATCTTTCAATTTGAAACCTTTTCAGTTGAAATCACTTACGAGAAAGTATGTTTACAACACTCACTTTCGACGTTTTTCATGTAAATCGTTTTATTATCGTTCGAAGTCTTGTTTTCTTTGATTTAAACTGTTTTCTATGCCTCTGATATTACATTTTATTGCATCAAGCAGATTTTCATTTCATGGTTAAATTTCACAGTAAAAAACAACTAACTCATGAAAACTTTCCTAATGAATAGTTACCCATGTTGCGAATACCGGATCATTTTTTGCGGTAAACCGCGGTATTTATCCGTTCTGCGGTAATGGGAGCCGGTAACCGGACCGGTAAAACCGCGGTAAACCGGCGGTTTTTTGTTCATGTTTATCACATGTAAAAGTAAAAAAAAAGAATGATTAAAATAGTTTAATTGATGATTTGGAAGACTTTTTCTGTCAAAGATTATAGACGAACCGGTTAACCGCTTTTTTTAGCGGTAAACCGCGGTATTTATCCGTTCTGCGGTAATGGGAGCCGGTAACCGGATGGATAAAACCGCGGTTAACCACCGATTTTCATGCGGTTTTTATTACATGGGTAGATCACCCTATCGGGTGAAATGATTGTTATTTAGTTTTATAAGAAAATTAATCAATATTGCAGTGTATATCGAAAAACAAGTTATTGCAAAAAATAGTTTACTAGATTTTTATTAAAAATATTCACTTAGTTTCAGTAGAAACCTTCATAGTGAACGAATTCGAAAAGTCCTAATGGATTTTGTTGGGGGCTTCCACGCAGCTCCGTCCAATTTTACATCGACTTTCTGCCGGCAAGTTTTAAGTATGCTAGCCTTGTAGTCCTTGTCGGGTTGTATACGAATTGATATTCTGTTTGGACTCAAGTGATGCACTAATTGTAAACGGGTCTACCTGAGAAGTCGGTGTTCGTGCAAGATGGACTAGAGAAACCGCCTGTTGCATTTTTATTGAGCGTTTTTGAAACCTTTCAATTCAATCACTGGATAGATCATAAAAAGTTGTCTCTCTAGAATAATTATCACCAGGATATCTCTAAAGCTGATTGCTGCCGAGAATTTGTAAATTTTCGATATAACGCTTTTTTTTGGAAAGATATGGCCCTTATAAAACCTACATATTCAATCAGAGATCAAAATGTACTATACTCAAAATGAAGCTTATAGTGTGTTCATTCAAACTAAATATGCCAAATCTCTTCGAAATGTTATACGGTCTGGATATGTAGATTTAAAAAATTGGGTATTTTGAAAATCGGCCTATTGAGCCTCGATTATGTCGAAATCTAAACGTCAGAGTTTGATCAAATTTTTTTCTAAATAGACGTCAATGAATACTACTACTGATAAAAATATCAGCCTTCGCCTCTGAGGATTCTATGAACTAGAGGTTCTCCAAGTTTGATCAAATTTAAGCTTAAAAGTTAGATTTTAACAGATTTTAGGATTCAAAATCAGAGTATATCAACTAGCTACATGCCATTTTGTATGTTGAGTGCAGTCATGGTGTCCATAGCTTATAATTTGATGGAAGAACATTTTTAAAAAGCAGAAAAAATTAGAAAAAACTTGGGGTCTTTATGGTTTTTTAATCTGAGTGTTTTCACATGTATGTGTAACGAATTTTGTTTGATGATAAATGGATAGTTTATATTCGTTACTGCTGCAGCTTTAATTTTATTTATTTGTGATCACAAAGAGAATCTGGAAGAATAGTGTTACCGCTATCCTCGGTATATACATGATGTTAGTTACACTACTCCATTCTCCAATGTTCTAGTTCTGTTCCAGTTCTGTCTACATTCCAGTTCTCATGTATAATACAATGTAGTCGCTTTATATACGTGCACACGAGAGAGAGAAGAAAGAACAGAAAAGGATATGATATCCCAGGTCGAGCATTACGACAACTAGATACGGCCGTAAACGGCCGTTTACGATAACGTATACGGCCGTATACGCCGAATTTACGACCGCATACGGGCCGTATTTTAACGTTTTGGTATGGGCCGTATTACGGCCGTATATCGCCGTGTCGTATACGGTAGTACACACCAACCGTCTCGAACCCGTGTCCGACCGTATACGGCCGTATGATAAACAGGAAACGACCAAACACTGCAACGTAAACGACCGTACCAATATCGTGACCGACCGTATACGGCCGTAATTCTGAAGAAAAAAAAATACATTCCTAAACCACTCTGATCAATAGTGCGCACACTACAGACATCAATTCTACTACATTTCCATAGGAATCACACTAACCAAATGCAAGCAGCAAAAAACACCTACTCAAAATCACACAAAAATAAGAGAAATCATACTTCCAACAGATCATGTCGAAGCACTCTCTATAGTTTAACATGCTCGCCCGCATCTAAAGTAAACTCCATATGATTTTCCGCGTACCCTGCAACAGGGATCGGGTGAAATCTGAATAATACAAAAAGCATCAAAGAAATCCTGCAAAAATCACCTTTTGAAGGAAGCATCGTAGCGAATCGTGGAAAGCAGCATTCGATAGCCAGCATCAGGAGATCCATATTGGGAGATTTCTGCTCCATCCTGCAACAGTGATCGTGCGAAATCAGAAAAATACAAAAAGCATCAAAAGAAATCCGGCGAAAATCACCTTTCGAAGGAAGGATTAGTGAAGATCGTGAGACAAAATACGAAAAATCTGATATAGGGTAATAAAAGTAATAGCATGCTCGGAAGTGGTTGAAAAATTTAGAAGAAAGAGCGAAATTTCCCTTATGTTTGTTACAGAATTGGATCCTTCCGATCGTAGATGTACCTATAAAGAGTGTGTGTTTGTTATTGTAGTGAATTTTTTCAGTAGCGTTGAACTGGAATTCGGTATAGGAATATGATCAGTATGGATTAGCTTTAAAGTTTACCTCGGTTGCAAGGGAAAACGATCTTTTTGTTCGATTTAGTCGGAAAGGTCTAGTGGAATTTCAAAGTCTGCTAGATATAAGGCTTCTAGAGATTATTGGGAATCTTTCTATACTGTTATCTGTGGTGAAGATGTATAGGAAGGAATTTTTGTATGTTGTACATTCTGGCAGCGCAGTTTCTGATCTGCTGCTGAAATCGTGAAAATTGATTTGATGCTGAAATCAGTTCGGCTCAAAGTCTGGTTTTTGATAGAAGCCGACTTTGGCGAACTTCAGATCCAACGCGACACTGGAATGAAGGAGAAGTAGCTTGATGCAAATGAATTTGAAAAGTTATGGAGGTTGAGAAATGATTTCGTGGACTTAGTAATATTTGATTGAAAGGAGGGCACGTCATCTCTTCTGTCCTTACCCATAACGTTTTTTGATGCTGAAATCCTCCTTTTGGATTTCTGAGTAAGAGTGTTCCGGAATTGGCGGAGTTTGTGGCAAATGTGTGATTCATGATACTTCTACTCCATAAATGATCTCCTGGACTCGCTAGGCCGAAGTGCTAAGGCAGGGCAGCTCATGTCTTTCTGTCCTTACACATAACGTTTAGATGCTGAAATCCTCCTATTGGATTTCTGAGTAAAAGTGATCCGTAAATGATTGGCTTTGTCGCAGATGCTCTATTAAAGATGGAAACAGATGATTCATGAAAATTATTTTGATAAATGATGAAAGACTGAAGAATCCGGAAAATGTGTCAGAAATCAGAAGCAGAAATCATAGAAATAATGAAGGAGCTCTCAGATTATTGTGGAGTATATAGTTTTGGTTTCTGAATAGATTTTTTATATAATTGTGTTGATAGAGAGTCAGCTTTAACGTTGTTCATTATAGTAGCCAGACCTTGCATCACTTTTGCGGTGTAACATTGACAATGATTTATCAGTTCAGGCAGTATTTCTTGATGTTTCTATGATTTTTTCATCTTAACTATTTAAGTTTCGAGTAGGGGATATGCCTGACGCAACAGGCTTGTACAAACAGTGAGACTCTTCACGATAAAACGATTGACGGACGTTGTTGTCATATAAGCTGGAATGAATTATATCCATAAGTAAGCTCTATAGTTCGTGATTTATGAGCTGATTTATGAGAATGTTCCGGGGTATTTCAGAACTTCACCACAGAATTTCGGAGTTTTCTGTACAATAGAGAGTTCTGGCTGTGTTATGATTTATTTTGATATTCTACCTGTATATTCCCCGTGATTAAGACTGACAAAAAAATAGCATTTAAATGATTTTGCTGACATAAAAAGTGATGAAAATTAAAATATTTCTGTCTGATGGAGAATCAAATTGATATCACAACTAGTTAAATTTCTGATGACAGATTTAATCAGATTGTTCGATTTTTGAAGGTTTGAATCCTACTAATATGAGATTTCTTTCATTAAGATCTGTTCAATTTTTTCTTGGAATTAATTGTGTTGATTTCTGATTAAAAACCGGATTTCAGTTGATGTAATGTTCAAAATTTATACTAACTCGATTATATTTTGAAAAAAGATATTTGAAGGAATATAAGATTGTGATACCCTCTTGATAGAAAAAATCGTGATTTTCGCACGTTCGTGAAGTTAGCATCGTATTCGAGTGAAACCTTTCTGTATTGTTTTGAGCTATCGTTCCAACACGCATACTCATNTCCAAAAAATCCTAGAATTTGTTTTGTAAAATCAGATTTTTTATCTTGCTGAAAATGGTCCCGAAAATCTCCAAATACTGTTTTTGTGTACTCAAAAAGTGAGTACACTACTAAAATCGGTCAGTGTGTCCGTCCGTCCGTCCGTTTATTCGATAACTCTTCACAATTACATTCGATTGATTTTAAATTTTGTGCACACAATTGTCTTATCAATATCTAGGTCGAGTTCGAAGATGAAAAGGATTCGTCAAGAAATGACTGAGTTATCGAAAAAATTGTCATTTTTTATCAGACTATCCCTGAGGGGGAGTACAGGGATTTTTTCAAAAAAAAACGTTTTTCAGTATCATTCACAGCATACATAAATCGACTCAGTTTTTGCAGTACACATAACAATTGGATGCAAATCCGATGTTTCCACATTTATTTTCCTATGAAATTCTAGCACCATACTCGCCAAAGTCGTTGTTCTGAGTACTCACTCATGATCGTAACACAACTTGAGTAGAACTATTCAATGATTTCGGCAGATTTTTCATAGCTCAAAGTAGGATCTTCTGAGATTTCTTCAGTATTATCTTATCAGCGGTGAAGTCTAATGTCGAGCTACGGAAAATATGTGAACATGACTGGATAGTGTTCGCCGAGTTCCACTTGGAGCATAGGTACGATAATTGGAACATTGGTCGAAGTGACTATGGCCGGATTTTACAAAAAAAGCATTTCAGTATTTTTTGGATTTTTCGAGATTTCAGGAGAGTGGTTCAAGTCTAGTTAATCGAAATACGTTATTCGATAGGATATACGAGGTTCTACTAGTAATATGAGTATGGACGTTGGAAAATTAGCTCTAAAGAGCATTGAAAGGTTTACTTGAATGCGATGCTAGCTTCACCTACCAGATGGTCACTTAATACTTCTCACTGCGATAGCTTGAGTAAGCTACAATCTAAAAAATGCTACTATACTTTAAGCGAACAGCTAGTCATCGTAAACGACCGTTTACTGTGATATTCGACAGTCGTTTACGGTTAGCGTTTAGTTACGATGACCGTTTACGGAGATTTTTCACGATCCTCGTTTACGACGATCGTATTTCATCGTATAACTTCGTTTACGGCAACAGTAAACGACTAAAAAATACGGTCGCCGTTTTTCACCGTGAATGATAGGTATACGGTCGTTTACGGCTCAGGTTGATCGACCTGGGTATAGACATTTCCACCTTACATTAATTACGTTCAGTAACGTAACCACATCGCGCAATGATATACTGATAATATTTAGAAGAAGATCAGATACATTAATGATAGCAGTAGGTTGTACAACATCCATTGAGAATAACACATTCTAAAACACTGATGAGAAAGTAATAGTCCTGTCTGCACGACAGTCCCAAAGGGTAATTAAAAAGACGGACACCAAATATGTGAGCAATAAACGATGTCCATGCATTATCGGCACAGTATGGCCTACAGATGTTATTAAAAAGAGTTGCTTGTTTATCTCTATGATGATACCCATGCGTTTAGATTTTCTTTTTCTGATGCCTTACTGATAATCATGCTCAACAGTTTCCTTGGTATTCCGTAATACATATATAAATATATCTATATAATTTAATACACAATGGACATTTTTCATACTTTTTAATCCTGTTTGCTTGAACTGGTTTTGCAGATCTTTACTTTTGCATAAGTATGGTCTCTTTCACGCTATGACTTTCGTATCTTGGTAATGCGCTATATATAGCCGGTACATTGTTGGATAGATTGAGAAATATACAGACAATTAGAAATAAAGTGCAAGCGGAATATATGGATCACATGTAGTTTTCACCGAAAGTAATGTTTTTTTTATAATAAAATCTTGATAATTACAAAGAGAAATGATTCACAAATATTTATTCTTGTTGTATAGTTTTCAAATACATTTATTCGAATGTGTATTTTAGATAGTAGCTTGCATGCCCAAATGCAGTCATCCCACGGCACTGTAAGAAAACGCAGAATAATAAACGAAACAAGGGTTTATGAAAGTGCAACGTGTAGCAAACCCTTTTCAACCGTTTATCAACGAGTCATAAACCCTCTAAAAACGGTTTAATACGGAGTTTATTATCGTTAAATATGCTTTCTGGAAGGTTTATTACAATGTTGATTAGATTCATGCGTAAATGTTTAAAGGGGTTGCGACACGTTGCACTTTAATAAACCCCTGAAAAGGGTTGATAATTCGCATAAACATTCTCATATAACCTTCGAAACTCGATCTAAAAAGGGTTGATTAAAATACTATACTCATGAGCCCCTCTCAGAAACGCTATTGAAAAGCGTTTATGGACATCATGAATGGTCGCCAGCGTTTGTGAGAGGGTATATGAAACCGATTATGAACCTAATCAACTGCCTCAAGGATTTATGATAAGGTTTATGAAGGCGATTATGGACCTCCAGTATCGTTTTCAGTGAGAATATTAGGATAAATAGAGTGACTCAATAGTACACTGTAAATAAAAACCGTATATTAATATACCCTTAAAGGGTTTATGATACGTTGCACTTTCATAAACCCTTCAAAGGGTATATTACTTTTGTCCCACACCCAAAAAGGGTATATTACTTTTGTCCCATACCAAAAAAGGGTTTATTACTTTTGTTGCATACCCCAAAAAGGGTTTTTTACAATTCTCATTCAGACAAGCGCCTTAAAAAACGCGTTAGCAATATTTCAGAAAAAAGAATCCAAAAACAAATGAGTAGACTATGATTCTTTTTCGTTTGTGTTTACAATGCGCATCACAACGTATTTTTTGTAATTTATCGATCCGATTAAAATTTTGGAACTTACTGCGTTATCCTAGGTTCGATCATGAAAAGTATTGGTTGATAGTCCAAGATGTTATCCATTCGATCAGTCGTATGATATCAATATGAAGTAAGAAATGCTACTTAAATCAAACGAAACGTGATAGGAAGCCGAAGATGATATGAAGTTATGCGGAACAATAGTTATTACATTTTTAATTGTCATAAAAAGGTACAAAAGAATATTTTGCATTTAAAAAATTATTTCTTTGGAAATAAAAATTCTTTTTTTACATATTTAAATAGATTAGGAAAAATTTGTTTTTGAAATATATTTCCTCAAAAAGATTTAAAAACGTTTTGCTTCATTTTTTCAAAAATTTTCTAACATATTTCTTATTCTTCTAGAAATCTATAACGTATATATTTCTAGTACTTTTATAAAATTGTTCATCAATTTTTAAATCTTTATAAGTACATGTGTTAAAAATAGCACATATTTGTCTTGAGAGGTGTATATGGTGTGGATCGTAAGGAATTCTATTAGGAGATGTAGATCCAAAATCCATGAAATCATAAATACGGCGTTTTAAAGAAATTTAAGATGCTTTAACGTCTTACAACATGAAAGCGTCAAAATATGTATTCACTGTAACGCGTTTTTTCAAAGCGCTTGTCTAACTGGGTTGTCCCATATGTTAAAAATCGATCTTCATAGTTCCTTTCTATGTATAGTTTCGACGAATCTAAATAGAAAAAAAAAAGAAATAGCTATTTATAAAATATTTTTATACTTACACTATTTGTCTGATATTGAACTAAAGGTAGAAAAATATAAGATTTATAAAGACATATGTGAAACGATATATTCACTTTGAATACATTGTATCAATGGACCGAAATAAAAAGAAGGAAATAATCACAGAGAAAGTTGTAATACTTCCGTTTTCATTTTGAATTTTTAGTGGAAGTAAAGAAAAGATATAAATATATAAGTAAATCACCCTTATTTTCCATTAGCTGTGGCGACTGACCTAAATTAAACACTAGCTGAAATTATTTTTGAAATGTTATTACTTACATAATTTTGAGCTTATTTTCAACCAAGTAAAGGAAGAATATAAATATATTGAAGCAAAATGCCTACTTTAATTTGTTCTCTTGGATGGATGTGAAAACAAACTTTTTTCTGAATACCACAGCAAGTTTGGAATAAATCCTCAATCACCATAATATCTTTCAGATTGATCTAACTCAAAGTTTTTGTATGAAGTTGCTGACGTAAAGTCATCTGATTTTGATTTTTAAACAATGCGCGGATTGAAGGTTAGCTCGAAATGATTCAAAATTTATTAGAGAAATTAGCGCCTCTTTATCACACCGCTATGTTTTACGAAACAGGTATGAAATGAAAAGTGTATCGATGCATGAATGGCAGCATTGTGAGAAAATGATTGGATTAATATGTTTATTATATTAAATTGTTTGAAGTGCCCTGTGAGAAATTTTCATGATATATATATAAGTTGAAAAAGTGTGATCCTTTGAACGAAGAATAAAAAATCCTTTTGATGATGGAGTAGAAGAATAAATCCCTCGTCGTAGAATAAAATACCCTTCTCCCTAAATCTCAGATTAATAAACCCTTTTTTCTTGTATCATCTTTTTTTCATACACCCTTCGTTTCATAAACCCTTGAAGGGTTTATGACAACGCCATAAACCCTTCAAGGGTTTAGCATGATTTGTAGAAAGGGCAAGGGTTTATTATGCTACTCTTTTTTATTTACAGTGTACAATGAACTACTTCCAGGGATCGGAGAATAACTGAATACTTTGTTTTTTCACCTTGGTTGATGATAGACAAATGTCTACGAAGAGAGATATGCTGAATAATTTGTAGTTTTTATAATTATATGTATATAACACTCGCTATCTATGGCATTTTATAATAATTAACAAGAGGATGGTAGACTCCCAGAGACTGGAAGAAACCATATCCGTTATCTTCTCTACATTTTCAGCTTCATATTTGTCGAAACTCTTACACGATCTTGTCTTAGAATCCAATACTCACTCAGTGAGAAGCGAGCGATACTAGAAAACCTGAAGATAATTCGATCAAGAATCAAAGTCTAGCATGACCACGGGAGATAAAAATCAAGATGATTAAAAGGAATCGTAGTGATATCTTTCTAGCAGCGGCTAATCAATACAAACAGGATAGCTAAATTAACATAAAACTGAGTAAGTAACCTGGAGGAATGATTTTAAGTGGTTACTTCACATACAGTGCCAAATCTCAAATTAGTGCTAATTTTAAAATCTGCGTGCCAAAATTTTAAAAATTTCAACCTCACAAAATTTTAAAAATTTTCGCAATCAAACATGTACATAGGAACTAGAATTAACTTATCCATAATTTTGTACAATTGAATTCAATTATATGAAAGATGGACAGCCATTCAGGGAAACCCTACTGTTTGTGCGTAGACTACCCAGTAGATCAGATATCAGATATTTACCTACCATTTCTATTAGAACTAATCAGTAGATCAGATATCAGATATTTACCTACCAGTTCCATCAGAACTAACCAGTAGATCAGACATATAGCATTGCTTCCAATTTATTCAATAGGATCGGAGACAACAAAACAATCGTTAACAAAATATTTACGGAAGAGTGTTAAACAGAACTTTATTGCGAAATAAAAAATAATGCAGACTGGCATCGAATAGATAAGATAGGATGAGATAAAATATATTAATAGAAAGTTTAAAACCAGAAATATATGATTGACCGAGTTATACAGCTTGTTCAAACGAGCTAATACCAGTGGTTGTACAATTTTTAAATGAAATAGAACTGTAAAAAATATCGTTGATTTTGGATAGCTGTGTCCTCTAAATGAACTTTAAAATTTTGATAGATAAGAAAAACCCTGTTCAGCAACTTGTGTATTAATAGATGCATAAATATCGTTATGACATGGATGATCAGGTCGCATCACTGTTTTACACATAGGCCTCTTGTGATTTTTTACATGGAATCGGTCAATAGCCATTGCCAGTGATGTAAGAAATTGTGTCGAATCTGTTGACTTTAACTCATTTGAACCGAAATGCCGATTGATAAATAATTTCAATGTGCACGCACAATCATAACACATTGCATTAGGTAATTGGCCGAATCGCAATATAGTTAATATATGATGAAGCACTCGTCGCACTATTGTTGTTGAAGAAAATAAAGGAGAAATACTTTATATATTAATAAGATTAGGAATAAAATTTTCACACGCACTTCCTTCTGAGCATGGTTGTTCTGTAAATCCAACTATAACTGAACAGCTCAAAAATGTCGCTAAAAATCCGTATGAACTAATTTTTAGTTTACTGTTTATTCCA